>PVJC01033159.1:0-19489 GCA_004026665.1 Murina feae | reverse complement strand
GCTGGGGATCAGGGCAGACCTGCTTCTCCGGGTCCCTGGGATCCACAGGGACCAGGCTCAGAGCCCCTCGAGGACCTCGACCAACCTGCCCCGAAAATGCACCCTTCCTGCGACTGGTTGTGGGGAAGCCGAATAGAGTGATTGACAGACCAAGGTCTGCAGAGATTGTGGAGAGGATTGGCTTGGCAGAGAACACAACCTAAAGTCATGGACCTTGATGAGAATCACAGAAGCATGAAGCAGGCTCGTGCTGCCAGGGAGGGCTTCATGAAGCTCGGGGGATGCCTAGGTCTGCAGGGCCTTCCCGAGAGAGTGCCCAGAAGCTGGGGCCTTCTGCTCTCCTCCTTCACTCCTCGGGCACCATCCACATGCCCTGTTAGCCCCCCACCTCCCCCGGTTGTCAGGGGCCCCAAAGTCCCCTCTGTGGGTCTGAAGCTGCAGCCCAGTCTTCGGCGGGAGTCCATGGTCTTCTCAGCCCTCCCCGACCTGCCTCCCAAAAGCTGCCTGCCCATGAGCAAGCAGCTGGCACCCACCTTGGCATCATGACCAAGGAAAAAGGCCCCTTGTTTTATAGGGAACCCACCTGAGCCTAACAACACGACGAACCGCCCCCCACCCCCCACCCCCAGACCTGGACTCAGGTCCTTCCTCCGACTTCCTCTTAGCCCAGTACCCACCTCCACCACAGCAGTTAACACGTTTGGTGAAAACTGCCTGCTTCCTCCCTGGCGACACTCCTGGAGCCGCACCTCCATCTTCACCCCTGCACCCAGAAAGGCTCCCGGCGCCTGATAGGAGCTCGCACGTGCTCAGGAACAGAGCTGCGGCCAGTGAGACATCGGTGCAAAGGCGAACACTCACCTTCTCCTCTTGGGCTTTGGTGAGGTCGCCCTCATCTTCCTTGTCCTCTTGTTGTGCCTCATTTTCTCCACTTTCCCCAGCCTTCTCTGTTCCCTGGTCGTAAAGGAAACCCACTGTGTCACGAACCTGAGACAAGGTCCCAGGAAACCCCAGGCCATATGTGCTGTGGGCTTTATCTGGATACGCAGCACATGCACAAAGCAAACGCAGGCCTCCTGTCTAGGAGGCCCCTTAGCTCCCAGACGCCATTCCCCACCGTTTCCATCTCATGGCCCGCATGACTCATCACTAAAATCCCGCAGCACACCAGAACGTGTTCTATTTGTTGCCAATCTGGCTTTTTTAAATAGTATAATTTCGATCCGTTCACACCAGACAGCGGTTGTGCTGGCTGCGGCCATTTTTTGACTTGACCGTCCGAGGGGAAAAGAGGTCAGTGCCCGCCTACACAGCCAGGCAGCGCCTGTCTCACACGTTCGTGCAGCACCGCGATGTGAACCACTGTCCTAGGGGTAAGGACTGCCCCCCATCGAACTGCTGATTGGAGCTCTGGGTGAGATTCAACAGATCTGATAGATCTGATTGACGAGAGTGAGGGAGTGATCGCCTCCCACGTGAGGCGTTTCCACGGAAGGTTTGCGGAGAGAACGCCAGAGGGTTCCGTACCGAGGCAGTGCTCATTTTCTGTTGTTCATGTGGAAAGGAGGCTTTATCATATTAGAGATTCAAAAAGATTAGGTAGGTAGACAGACAGACACAGGTAATGGAGGAATGGAAGGAAGGACAAAGAATAACAGATGACAGAGAACGGACAGACAGACATAGGAAGGTCAGGACCACGCTGGCACTGAGAGGAGACTGGTCTGCGGGAAGACGGTCCGAGATGCCAGCTCTCACCTCTGCGGCGCTCTGCGCCTCGCCCACAGCCTCGCCGTTGGGCAGGGACGGCTCCTCCTCGGGCGGCTTTGTCGCCTGCATCAGACGGATTGAAAGTGTGTGAGGCATTTTTCTGAGGATAAGAGCTTACGTTTCAACATCATTTAACTATCCCGGTTATTTTGTCTTTGTCCCTCATTCCATCTTTGCAACCCCACTGTGACCTCAGTCAGTAGGACAGTCACTACCGCTCACACCGTAGAGACAAGAAAATAAAGGCATATAAACAAAGAAAATACGTGTTTTGCCCTTTTTTTTTTTTTTTTTCATGAGACAAGTGTTATTTCCAAACCCCCAGGAAGGCATTACAATAATGAAGATAGAAACCCAAACCAAATCCTGAAACAGAGGGAGATGGACCTGCAGGAAAGCCAGAAGGATGCAGCCGGTCAGGGGGGAAGTAGGGGAGATGCGTTCTAGGCAGGGACCTCCCTCTGGAGCCTGAGTCTGTTATATTAGTGGAATGTCCTGGGGAAAGAGGGTTGGGAACCAGGCATCCTCACCCCAGCAGTCCCACTGTTGCCCTGGGTGACTGGGAGGAAGAGAAGACCGCAGCGAGTGAGCAAGGATGTCACTGAGTCTGACCTTGACATTTCCTTCCTGCTTTGATCCCCAACGGTCCATAAGTCAGTTACCCTGCATATCTCACGAGTTGACCTGGGAAAGCAGGCAAAATAGCCATGGCCTCTGAAAGAAGAGGCAGGGCAGCCTGGCACTAGGCAGCAGGCACTGGGCACCCAGCGCTACAGGAGGACACAATCAGACTCTTGCTTGGGCCGCCACTCTCCCGCCGGGCGTCCAAGTGGGGCTCCTCTCCCCTGTGGTGACAGGGCCCGTGCTGGCACAGGCTGGACTCCTTGATGCTGTTGCTATTCCTCCTGCTGCAGCTGCTGGGCCAGCTCCAAGTCGCTAAGACCCAGCGTGCCCTGTGGCTGCTGCTGCTGCAGGGACAAGGCCATCGGGTAGTCCTGGTCTACCTGCCGCTGTTTTCCTGGAGAGCCACTCCCACCTTCTGCTCCAGGCCCCTTGCCCAGGGAATGACTGAGCTGAGAAAGTCCACCCCACAGCATTCTGTGAATGCAATGCTCTAACACTGCCATGGCCTAAGGTGTCTTACCCGTTAGGGGAAGAAATCTCTCTACAGCCTGACCTGGGCAGCTTCCACTGGCATCTTTACCGTTATTCCCCCGACTGAAATAAGGCAGAATCGACACTGATCCCAGTGCTTCTTTGCCTGATAGTTGACAATGATGGTGCAGGTTATCAGTCAGAACTTCAGTTATTTGCTCTAAGTGTTAACTTGGTCATAACTTTGCTTCTTTCATTTCAATCTCGCCAAAACTGACATGTAACCAAAAGTTTCGATACTCGTTTTCTGGTAGGATTAGTGCTTCTGTTGAAAGCAATTTTGAGTGACAGCAAAACTATTTTAATATGTGCAGCATGTTCAAGGACAGTAGTTTTCAACAGGGGATTCCTGTCAGCTACCTATAGCTTCATTAATAGACAGGTGACTCGGACAAGGCCTACTAGATCTCGTTATTGATAGTCTTTATATCTCCCTACCACATATGGTAAGAATATGCTTGGCATTCATGGTATATTGCATGGTACACATGCTTTGGCTATTTGCAGTGTAGTATGTCTCTAGAAAGTGGACATTTTCCTATATTCATCCATTTTTACAAATAAGATATAATTGTTGCTGTCTTTTTTTTAAATAGCCCTTGTGATTATGTATGTAGATATTTTTCTAAAACTTCCTTGGATTAACTTTTTTTTATTTTTATTTTTTTGCATGACACATGGGGGGGGGGAACAAATTTCTTGTCTTGCATTAATCTTGTTATAATTCTCATCAAGCCTTTCATATCTGAAAATTCCCAGTAATAAATTAACCGCAGTCATTTTAGGTCTTTTGTCATCTGTGGATATATTTCTAAAAGCTTTTTCAATGAGCTACGGGCCAGTATGGTTCCTCTTCCGTGTAAAATGACTGCTCAGAGCCCCACAGGAAAAGATTACTTGCCATGTGCTTAGGGGCACAGGCTTCTGACGGCATCACTCAAAGAACTTTAAGACCATACCAGTGGACTAAGTCAGGATTTCCACAACTGCAGTCAAGGAGCAGATGGGTTCATAGACTACTACCCCCAGAGCCAGTGGAACAAGAATCAATTACACAGGACGGAATGAACTGATGAGGGATGATGGTTGTTTTTGTTTGGAATACTGCTGATGTCACCTTCATGTTTATATTCTGCATAGATAAGGAAGCCCTCTGTCTTTCCTCTTAAGCTTCTTATAAATCATAACAATGCAACAGACTCTGCTTTTATAAGTTGAAAGGAAATGTTTGTACATGATATTCTCTCTGCCTGACCCCTCCAGAATTTAAAAATTCTTATTGAGTCCTTTCCCTATTTATGGCAATACAGTTATTTGCCTGGCTCGGTAAGAATCTGTGTCCCTTAATACCAGGGCATAATTGGAAACTGGTTATGCAACCAAGGCCTGGACTGGAGTGTGGGGTGAAGAATGGGGCTTGTTTAATCAGATGTGACCAGATGCTTGTAAAGAACGAAGGTGGACTTTATGGCAACAGAACGTACTGACAGAGCCTCTTGGGAAAACTGGCCTGCTACTTGGCCTGGTATAACCTGCCCAAGGCAAGGAAAGTGTCTAAGCAATAACGCTGCTGATCATGTTCACTATCATTTCATAAGCACACATTTCTACATAATTGTCAAATGTCTATTTTTAGCCTTAGCACAAGATTAATTTCCTTGCTGACTTCTCCACAATGTTGTTTACTACAAAAGGACACTCTGACAATTGATGATTTGTGGAGATGCTATACTATCACCTCCATAAATCATCAGATCTGTCTTCCCAAAGGAAACCAGAAGGACTTCCCCGTGTGCACACATAAACACCTATAAACACTGCCAACACCTCGGGCTCTCGCCGGGCTGTGCTGCTAATTGTTGGACGAGTCTTGTGCAAATCACCTCAGTTCCTTGGGCCTCAAGCTCCTCCTCTGGGAAGAGAGGAATCAATCGGGACTGGCTGGCCTCCGGGTCTCTCTAGGCCGGTTTTCTCATTCCATGGCCTTCCCTCTCTCCCGCTCAGTGAAAGAGAATGCCATGCGATGGGACGGTGCCTAATCACAAACAAGGGCGGGATCTAAACCCGAGATTCAATATGTTTAAATGGGAGCAGATGAAACGGAGCAGAAGCTGAGACAGATGTACATGTTTTAGTACGAATACATCTCAAAACAATGTTGTTATTTTTAAAAAGCAAGTTGCAGAACACTCCAAAAAATATGATACCAATTTGGCATTAAAAATCCAGAAGAACATATGTATTGCTGGTGGAGATAAGCATATCGTTTTATAAATAGGTGTGTGTGTGTTTTAACCCATGGTATTGGTGGCTCCCAAGGAGGAAGGGAAACAGGGATGAAGAGAGAAACAGAGCAACCTCATCTTTCTCTGTAATGCCTGTCTCCCCCTCCAAGTGAGCAGGTCTATTATCTACAGAAGAGGGCTGGACAAGGGCTCAGCACCAATACGAAGAAAGGGCCTATTGCAAGCACCTCACTAGACGACGTCAAGATGAAAAAGAGGATCCTAAAACCTCCCAGAAAGGAGAACAAACGCAGGCGCAAATAAGTGGTCAAGAGAGAGACCGGCATCGGGCCTCTGAGCGGCAACTCTGGGTCTAGAGAGCACGGAGCAGCCAGCGCCTTCTCAATCCAAGGCCAAACGACGTCCACCCAGAATTCTGTACCTGAGCAACCGCCGGAGAAAACGTCAAACCTGCAGCATTGGGGCAGGGCCTGCGGCTTTTGCAATAATCCTTGTAGCGCTATTTGACCTTCCCAATATTATACACGCATTGGCTTGCTAAGAAAACCAATTTTTAATATTCAAAACAGTCTTTTCATAGGGAAATAAAAATACACATTGTGCTACAAAGGTGATGGAAATTCATCACACCACAATCCCTCTCCATAGCACAATAAAATCAGAAACAAATTTTTACAATACAATCTGATGGCCCTAAAATCAAGGCGGTTAAGCATGCTCACGGTTGGCTCAGAGAAGCGGCGCAGCGTGGTGTGGCGGGATATGTGTATGCCCTGGCAGGGGCAATCTGGAGTCACATTTCAAGCCCATAATATGCCCAGGCACTTGGGCCCGTGTCACCGATAGCACCACTGGGAACGTGCCCTAAAGAAACACTCCAGAAGAAAGAGCGCTATTTTGTGGTGACAATCACTATACAGGGTTCTGTATAATAAAAAATTCTGAGCAAGCAAATTTTCAAAAACAGCTGTGGAATCTGCATGTTACCACCTAGAGAAGGCGCTGGAGCCAGGCCTGCATATGTCAGCCTAGCGCTAAGACACCTCAATGACACTACCTGAGACTGCTGACATGTGACAGACATGCCTCTGAGGCAAGCCCATCTCTGCAAGGTCGGATTTTGAGTGGTTTCTTCTATAGTGAGAATAGACGTGGGCTCAGTCATCACAAATCTCTTAGAAATGAAGGTGGGTACAAACTAACAAATGAATTGAGAAAGAAATGCTTGTATCTACAGAGTCCTGTATGAGATCTTGGTAGAGGCAAGGAATGCAGTGGCCATCGCATGGGGTGAAGCTGGTGAACATCACAGAGGAATTCATGATATTAAGTAATTAAATAATTATTAACATAATTCTTTATTTAATAGGCATAATTATACCTAATCAAAGATGAAACAGCACCACCAGGGGGGAGAAAACTAATAACATTTATCTTGACCTGAACCCAGATCTTACTTTTTCCCTCTTTATCAGACTAAAAAAACAGAGTTTACTTTATTTTAAATAAAAAAGAATTAAAATAGTGGATGTATCATTATAGAATTAACTAATTAGGCTATATAAGAAGTCAATTCATAACAAAATTTCATAAATACAACCTGGAAACTCATATTTTTACATATTTAATTAGCACACTTAAGACTATTAAATGCAATGATATTTCTTTTTTTAAGTATTGTAAAACTTTTATTTATTATTTATTTTTATTGTATAATAAAATATAATGAAGCAAAAATATGAAAAGCACAGGTTTGGAACATGTGTTAGTAAAAGCTTTAATTATCTTTATGCATAAGACTTCATCAGAATAAGGAGTGTCTTAAAATCATGTTGATTTAAATACCCTCATTTATCAAACAGTCTTAGGTGCTGATTTCTAGCTTCACTTATTAGGACCTGTATTGGGACCCCATAGGGTGTTGAAGCTTACCTTTGAGCCTGGAGGAGGAGCCAAACCAAGGAATGAATAAATAATATTCTCTTCTTTTGCAGAGAAGAAAGAATCAAAATCCTTGAAGCAAAGAAAAGGAATGTTTAAGCCCATTGCACACCTGTGAGCCAGGGGTTTTACCTAAGTTAATCTCTTCTTTTATTTGCCATTAATTTAGGAACCAACACAAAACGTTATACCAGTTTGCTTGGCCAAAGATGACTAATCCCAAAGTTAAGAAATCAAACTGTGAACTTGACATTTGTTTTTACACACTTCGTGCCTATTACAGTGTAGTGAGAATTTACATACACACACACACACACACACTGTTCATGCTCAAGAACTGCTAAGACTCAGCTACACACACTAAAGCCTTCTCCAGGAGTTTCACATCGTTGGTTGATTGCCTCACAGTTTGGCCCATGGATGAGACCTGATCAGCAGAGACTAAAACAACACAGGATTTCTCTGCTGTTATTATAGTAGCTTCTAAGGACCCAGATTCCCCTCACACTTCCTGACACCAGGAGCCACAGGATTATAGAGGGCTTAGCACAGAGGTTGTTTTGGCAAAATGGGGACAACTGTGACCTAAAACCAGGTAGTCTCTGAGCCAGCATGGCTCAGTGGTTAAGTGTCGACCTATGAACCCGGAGGTCACGGTTCAATTCCTGGTCGGAGCACATGCCCAGGTTGTGGGCTCGATCCCCCCCAACCTGGGGGATGTGCAAGAGGCAGCCAATTGATGATTCATTCTCTGTCATCACTGATGTTTCCATCTCTCTCTCTCTCCCTCTCCCTTCCCCTCTGAAATCAATATAAACAAATAAATAATAAAAGAACACTTTGTATAATTCATTAAAGCTAAACATGCTGTTAGCTGTGACCTAGCTTTTCCACCCCTCGTTACAGAACCGAGGGAAACTCGCCCGTCACCAGGGAGCCGTGAGAGCACTCAGTTAGCAGCACTGTGACAGCCCACACCGGAGCCACACTGCTTCGGTCTGACTGTCTGAACCCCCAGAGATGACAGTGTTAGGTGGGGCTCTGGGAGTGAACACAGAAGCGGGTCTTCACCTGAACTCAATCGTGCTGGGACCTCAACCTTGGACTTGCCAGCCTCCAGGACTGAGAAATACCGGTGTTGCTGATAAGCCACCAGTGTGGTATTTTGTTACTCAGTCCAAATGAACTAAGACACACTCTGATGTCCATTCTGAAGCAGTGAGAATGAATGAACTATGAACAACACCAATCAACGTGAGTGTATCTTAAAAATATGTTGGTGAAAGAAGCAAGTCAAGCCTTGGCCAGTGTGGCTCACTGGATAGAGTGTCAGCCTGTGGACTGAAGGGTCCTGGGTTCAATTTCGGTCAAGGGCACGAACCTCAGTTGCAGGCTTGATCCCTGTCCCTGGTCAGGGTGTGTGCAGCAACCAACTGATATGTCTCTCACATCAATGTTTTTCTTTCTCTGTCTCTCTCCCCACCACACCCTCTCACCCGCTGCCTTCCACTCTCTAAAAATCGATGGGAAAATATCCTCAGGTGAGGATTAACAACAACAACAAACAAAAGAAGCAAGTCAAAGAAGAATACATGTAATATGAGTCCTTTTATAAAAGCTCAAAAATTGGCAAAACAGTCCTGGCCGGTTTGGCTCAGTGGATAGAGTTGTCAGCCTGCGGAGGGTCCTGGGTTCGATTCCAGTGAAGGGCACGTGCCTTGGTTGCAGGCTCCTTCCCAGCCAGGGCCCTAGTCCGGGTACATGCAGGAGGCAGCCAATCTATATGTGTTTCTGTCACATCGATATTTCTCTCTGTCTCTCCATCTCTCTTCCACCCTCCTTAAAAATCAATGGGAAAATATCCTCAGGGGAGGATTAACAACAACAAAATAAAATGAAAAATAGGCAAAACAAAACAGTGTATTGTTTAGGTACAGATGCACTGCAGGAGAGAGAAGAAAGGGAATGATAAACACGCAGTTCACTACACACTGCCTCTGGTGCGGAGGGAGGTGTGCAGACGGGGAGAAGCGCACGGGGACATCTGCGTGTCCATGCACACCGTACCTCTTACACTGGGCGGTGCACACACGGTTGCTCATCTTATTGCTTGTGTTTACACGTATGTTATTATCATATGACGTAGTTCATCATAATTTTTTAAAGTATATATTTTTCATTGATTTCAGAGAAGGGAGAGGGAGAGAGACACAGAAACATCAGTGATGACAGAGAGTCATTGATTGGCTGCATCCTGCACGCCCCACACTGGGGTTTGAGCCTGCACACTAGGCATGTGCCCTGACTGAGAATCGAACCATGACCTCCGGGTTCATAGGTCAATGCTCAACCACTAAGCCATGCCAGCCGGGCACATCATACATTTTTGATGACATAAAATTTAATGGCATCCATGTGTTGAAAAGTCCTCCCCCCACCTAACCGGGCTTCGTCCCACCCTCCCTTGCAGCCCTGAGGACACTGCCTCGCTGCTGAATGGCCAAGGTTCCCTCTGGTTGTGCTCGGATCCAGACAGGCACCCCCGCCCTCACCTGGGCTAAGATGCACAGGCTCCAATTTGGCAGCGACAGACACGTCCGCTGCTCCTCTGGCCTCCTCTGAGCCTGGCTCCCCAGCAGGTGTCTCCTTTCCCAGTTGACAGCTGTCTGCCGAGCCCGCGGGATAACATCTCCATCTGTGCTGCCCGGAGCAGCAGGTCACACCAGCGGGCACTTCGCCCCAGCACTGCCCTGTGGTGCAGCCCTCTCATGGCTCGGCCCAGAGAAACCCACTGCTTGGCCCTGAGCTTCCTCCACGTGAGGCCACACCAGGTCTGGCCCATGAGTGGCCACCGGAGAATCCTCAGTGCTTCCAGGTAAACAGCAGAGTTATTCTTACAGTGCACATTCCAGTCGAGTAGGATATCGTGACTGACCAGGTTTACGCCTTTCGAAAACAGACATGTCCCCCAGGTCCTTGGAGCTTTCTTTTAAAAATCTAAACCTACAATACACACTGTCATTCCCACCTGCTCTGGAAACAAAGCCCTCCGCCTCAGTGAGGCACTTGACTGCACAGGCCGCAGGAAAGCAAAGTCAGCAAAAGTGCTGGTAAGATAAGCTGCTGATCTCTCTGTGACGGCAGAACGTGCTGAAAAGTTATTTTTAAATATAAAATAATGTGAATGTTCATCTCATTAGACCCATAGTTGTAACAGGAAATATATTTTTTAAATATAAGGGGTTTTTTTTCTTATTTGGAATATCCTTTCTTTCTCCTCCACAACTAAAAAAAAAAAAAAAAAATTATAAGTGCTAGATCACAGCAAAACAGGATGAGAAAGGCCTTTACAGTTGTATTTTTATAGCAGAAAATCCTCACAGAACTTTTATTCTCTGAGTTAACACAGGTTGGAAATACACTGCTCAATATTGTCTTGACTGTAACTAGTCTTAATTAAAAAGCATGGTTAAAATAAGAAGATATTTAAAATCCTTCTTTCACTGGAAAAGCACTAAAAGAAAACATGAGGTGATCCTTTTAATAATTCTAGTGTACAGAAGGCCTTTTTAAACAAGAATGCAAGAACCATAAAGAAAAAAGATTAATAAATTTGTCTATAAAAAAAAAATTTAAGTTCTGCATTCCAAAAAACATCACTTTAAAAAGTCAAAAGACAAATAAGAAAGGTGAAAAACTATTTGTAACATCTATGATAGCAAAAGAGCTACTTCCCTCATCGGCCAAGAGCCACCAGTCTTAGGAATGTGGGTCTGGGGAAGGAGGTGGGGTGGTGGGAGGGTGGGGAGAGGACAGGAGTGGGAGGAAGGGGAGGGTCTTCCTCTCAGAGGAAGTCCTCTCTGTGCTCCAGGACGCCCCATTTAAAATCCACAGAGAGCTGGACTGGACCATGTAGGTTCCACAAAGTAAGTGCCTGCCACAATAAGTCTGAAGACACACCCTCGCTGGTTTGGCTCGGTGGATAGAGCATCAGCCTGCGGACTGATGGATCCCAGGTTCAATTCTGGTCAAGAGTGTGAAGGAGGCAGCCAATCAATGATTCTCTCTCATCATTGATGTTTCTCCCTCTCCCTCTTCCTCTTCCCTCCTCTCTGAAATCAATAAAAGTATATATTTTTTTTTTTAAAAAAGAGTGAAAATACCCCCATACCCACAAAACTTTGAGCAAAGCCGCTGAAGAAAGCTCACACAGCCAAGTAACTACAACCCACGCATCCATGTGCACCCAGAACTTCAGAAAGTGACGTACCGTATTTTCCGGCGTATAAGACTGTGCGTATAAGACGACCCCCAACTTCTGAGAAGATTTTCCTGGGTTAAAAAGTCGTCTTATACGCAGGAAAATACCACAGGCCTAGGAATCTCATGTGACCCTCAACCCAAACAATTCACATTTGAGAGCGGAGTTCCGCACGCGTTTCTGTAAATGGGCAGATAGTGAATAGTTTGGGCTTTGTGGGTCCTGTGGTCTCTGGTGCAATTACTCAACTCTGCCTCGGTGAGCCATCCGCCATGAGCAGCAGGTGAATGGATCCGTGTAGACATGTTCCAGTAGAACTTGACGGAAACAGGCAGCTGCGGGACGTGGCCCTCCGGTTATAGTGAAAAGGTGAGCTAAGATTCCTATACTCCGTTCCAGCCTTGAGAAGCAGCCCAACACTGATCAATTCCTCTGCTTTCCAGAGGAATGATCACTGCATCTGATAGGTGACCAGCAGGCCCTGACCCGCGTGGCTCAGTTGGTTGAGTGTCGTCCTGTACGCTGAAAGATTGCGGGTTTGATTCCTGGTCAGGGCACATACATTGGTTGTACCACTTGATATTTCTCTCTCCTCCCCACCCCCTCTCGTTTCCCCACTCTCTAAAATCAATAAAGCATGTTCTTGGGTGAGGATTTTTTTAAAAAGAATAGTGACCTTAGAATGACCCCTAAAATAACTTTCAATTCTCAGGTTCTAAAGCCCTTTGAGTTTTTCATGTGTCTTTTCAACAATTTGATTTACTAAATAGAATCTGTAAACTCTAAAGAAAAAGTGATTTTATGGCAAAATGAACCATTGAATGTAGAAAAGAAAGTTGCTGTTGTAATCAGAATGTCCAGTACAGTTTTTAAAACTAGATTTACACAGATTTATTTTGCATCCACAGTAAGACCTGACTTCTGCAGATCACTCATTATGAAAGAGAAAACTTACCTTGTGTTTTTGTGGGTGTATATATGTGTCCACTGCCAGGTGGATCAGAACTCCTTGCCAACTAAAGGCTCATTTTGTTTGAACAAATGACCTCAGTTATTCAAAATAAATTAAGGAACTTAAAAGAATCCCAAGAACTTCTGATTCATCCTTTTGTTGTTTCCATGATTTTGTAAATCTTAAATGCTGCTTATTCACAATGGATCTACCATCCAGATACGGTATGGTGGAAATAGGTCATGTCCTGAAAGTTGTGAACGACTCCAAATGCTGCCTCAAAATTCATCTGCTTTAACCAATTCTGAGAAACACACACAGAGAAGAATTTTCCAAGAAACTAAACAAGCACTCACCCCACAATACTGCTCTTCGTTGAAGATCTGGGGAGGCAAAGGGATCCCGTTTTGAGGTTTTTTCTCTCCGGGGACGTTTTCTCTCATCCACTTCCTGTTGTCTTCATCTCCGGCTATATCTAATTCCTTGAAATCGATTTTATTAGCTTCCAGAAAGCCCACTACTTCTTGCTGTTTTTTCCTAATCTGGTCAAAGGAGAGACAGGTAACTATTAGACTCGTTTTGCTTTTTTTTTAAATGCTTTGCTTATATTTACATAAATTAAATCCTTTCTCCAACTGTACTATACAACACAAATAATTTCACAAAGTATTTAAACAACAGCAAAAAAACAATAGAACCACCCCTCTTCATTATCAAGGGTAAACAGAGTGATTACATAAATTCTGAAGTTTTAATCTCACCAATGTTTAAACCATGCTATAGCCCACCCAGTAAGAACAGACATGCTTTCATCATGGCTTCTGAGTGAGGTCTTCCTTGTTAAGCTTTAATGCCAAAAAATAAATGAGAATTGGTTATGAAGAAAAATGAGGATTGAGAGAAGAAAAGAGAAAGAAGTTAAATTAACTATGAAACTCGAATACCAGGTACCAGGTACACACCCCCACTAGAATGCCTTTAGTCACAGTTATGAAAACAGGAACGAGGGTCACATTCTTATTCACGAAAGTAGCTTCACTAGCACAGGACACTGGGAAGCCCACGTGGAGATGAATGGGTGGGAAGGACAGAGGAAAAGCTGGGGAAAGCTGGTGGAGGCTTTTTGCTGGTGAACAGGAGGAACACAGTGAGACACCCAGTTCTCCCACAGATTTCTCCTTTCCTGCTCCCACCACCTCCGAAAGCCACACCTGAGAGAGAAGGCCACAGCGCACCTTTCTCAGCCCCGGGTTCACGCCAATGACCTCCGATGGAGGTGGCCATCCTGAAAGCTTAGAACGCCTTTCCAGAAACAATTACAGTTTTCTCTCTTCAGCCAAAGCACTCGCTCCCAGAAATGTGTGATGCCCTCTCGAATAAACCCTGGTAAACGAGTTATAGCAGACTCTGGCCTGGAGACTGTAACAACCTCAATCACACTTACTCATTGACTCTCTACTCTTCGCAAGACTGTGCCAAGCTCTTCATCTGAACAGACTCATAAGCCAGCCCTGGCGGCGTAGCTCAGTGGTTGAGCATCGACCTATAAACCAGGAGGTCATTCCTGGTCATGGCACATGCCCGGGTTTCACCTGGGTTTCGGCTCCATCCCAGTGGAGGGACTTGCAGGAGGCAGCCAATTAATGATTCCCTCTCATCATTGATGTTTCTCTCTCCCCCTCTCCCTTCCTCTCTGAAACCAATAAAAATATTTTTAAGTAGATTCATAAGCTGTTTATTTAAGGTGAAAAAAATGTAAAAGAACTCATTTGCACAAACTAGATATAGAACAAGCTAAAGAAAAAAGAGACAAAATATGCTCAATTTTTAAAACTAAGATTAAAATTTTAAATAAGTATTTTTTACATGAAAATATCCAATATCTTAATTTTTAAGTTCTCTGAATATTGCCTACTGATGAAATCCAGTCATTAAACGGTCTGTAGGGCCTGAGGCTCCTTGCTGTTTCCATGTCACTTGTTTACCAGCGGAGTAGACTTTGAGAATTCCAAGGAAGTGCTGTAAAGGTACATGCCCATCCCAAACCAATATCTGGAGTCAAACCCTCTTTTGTCTAAACACAATTCCTTTCACAGAGATGAGAATACCAAGCAAATTATTTTATTCATTTTTGCAAGAGTGAATGATTCTATCAACGGCTTGTGTATAGAGTACTATTTCTTTTTTTTAACCCTCACCCAGGATATGTTTTTATTTATTGTTAGAGAAAGAGAGAGAGAGAGAGAGAAACATAGATCAGTTGCCTCCCACACGCACCTTGCCCTGGGATGGAACCCAAAATCTAGCTATATATCTTGATAGGAAATCAAACTTACTCCAACCAACAGAGCCACCCAGCCAGAAATAGAGTATTAGTATTTCTTAGTTAAAGGAAAAGTAAGGCATATATGAATGTTTAAGCCCTGGAATCAAATCATCACCAAAAACAAACTCTGTATAATTTGGTTTTTGTGGTGATTTGATTGTACATGTTATGTTAATTATAAATATGAAATTAATATTAAATAATTTAAAATTTTAACATAAAGGAAATTATATACAAACTAGAGGCCCAGTGCACCAAAATGTGTGCACTCGAGGTGGGGGGGATCCTTCAGCACGGCCTGTGCCCTCTTGCAGCCTGGGAGACCTCAGGGGATGTCCACCTGCTGGCTTAGGCTCACTCCCCGGGTGATTGGGCCTAAGCTGGCAGTCAGACATCCCTCAGGCAGCCCGGGAGTCCTCAGGGGATGTCCACTTGCCAGCAGGGAGCAGGCCTAAGCTGTAGTTGGACATCCTTAACGCTGCTGAGGAGGCAGGAGAGGCTCCCACCACCACCATTGTACTGGCAGCCATCAGCCTGGCTTGTGGCTGAGCAGAGCTCCCCCTGTGGGAGTGCCCTGATCACCAGGGGCAGCTCCTGCATTGAGCATCTGCCCTCTGGTGGTCAGTGTGTGTCATAGTGACCAGTCATTCCCAGTTGTTCTGCTGTTAGGGTCAATTTGCATATTACCCTCTTATTATACAGGATTACATATACACATATGTAATTAATATAAAGAAATTATATATAAATTACATATACATATATAAATGGTAATCACACATTTGCTTTTTCTTTTTTTTTTCTTTTTAAAAAATATATTTTCTTTTTTACAGAGAGGAAAGGAGAGAAAGTTAGAAATATCGATCAGCTGCCTCCTGCATACCTCCCACTGAGGATGTGCCCGCAACCAAGGTACATGTCCTTGACCGGAATCAAATCTGGGACCCTTCAGTCCGCAGGCCGACGCTCTATCCACTGAGCTAAACCAGTCAGGGCACACACTTGCTTTTTAATTAACATTTGTACCATCAACCTAACAAAGATATTGCAAATAAAAGCACTAGATCAATAAATTAAAGGCGGCTATTAACCACCATACAACACTTAATCAGTAAGATTTGCACCACAATATCTATTTCAGTTTGGGGCAAGCGTGGACAAAAGATAAAATAAAAGTCACACAGGAAGCTGTGGAGTGATGGAATGTTCCGTGAGCTTCTGGCCTAAGCGCTCTGGCACATTCCTGAGGAGGACCTGCCTTGCCTCCACACTGTGCCCTCCCCCAGGCTGTACTGGGGTAGCCCTGATCTTCTCCTCCTCCAGGAAACCCCTATCCCACAGCCACACGGCTGGATTCCGAATATTACAAAATCCCTTCAGACTTGATGACAGGTTGTTGGACTAAATTATTACCTTAATGAACTGTGTTTTCTCTACATACTTTCCAACCTGGCCATGATTACTCCTGCCGCTTTTTAAATGCTTATTCCTTTCGGTATTGTCAGAGATAACTCTGCTGTTTGAAGAGTAAAGGTGTCTTCATTTTAGGCAGCTTTGCCTTTATTAATATTCAGAAGACAACATCCTTTATTCTGTCCAAACCCATCTTGCTTCCTTCTCAAACACCTCCCCGGAGTCGAGTCAGTCTGGCTCGGCCTCCACATCATTGCCACCTGTCAATCATCCCTCAGGACTGCAATGAGATGGAAAAGGGATCTCATTTGAGCTCATGTTTAATAGATGAGAAACATTTCCCTGACATGTTTCTTCTGTGAGGAAGTCAGAGATGGAGAAAATGGAAGGGAGATCTATTTGCTGTTACTTCTCGCAAGACAAGCAATCGCATCTCTGGGGAGTTAACTGATGGTTGGGTGCATGACGCTGTGTTAAATGCTATTTCTCAGCCCCCAACCCAAAGAAAGAGAAGAGAAATTAAATGTGCCCTCTGCCCTTCCCAAGCACCAGGAACTTCAACTGGGCCAAAAGCATGGCATCTGGCTGGAGTCCTTGACCTTGAGTTCTGCCAGGGCTGGAGACGGGTCTTAGGAAGAGGCAGAAGAGTGGAGAGGGCAGTAGGGAGCACGTGAGCTCGCTCACCTGCGGGCACGGGGGCCTTCGCCCACACCCTGATGCCCACCCTGAGTGGTGGGGACTCTCCCCTGCAGCCCTCCCCTTGATGGGTCTCTGTTCAAGAAGCCCCCCTGGACCCTCCGTCAAAGTGAAGCTCCTCTCCATGTGTCCTGCTGAGCTGACCTCCAGGGACAAGGCATCAGACCCATAGGCGCCTCCCTTCATGGCTTCAGGGGGAGGGGCACGCACAGCACCCAGCAGCACTCACCAGACACACTCCCCTTCCACCTCTCCCCCCCCCTCAGGTGCCAAGCCAATGGTGGCCCCATGAAGGTGGGCCCCCTCCTGAGGATCAGGGGGTCCTTGGGGCCTGTGCCATTTGAAGCCTATGGGACCTCGGGGTTGCCTCTGAGAGCTCTGTCCTCCTTCCGGTTACATATACTCAGACAGAAGTGTTGCTCTCTGTCCTGAAGTCACCCGGCCACTGTCGGTCACTCTAAGGTGCCGGAGGGCTATCTGGGTCACTCGCCTGTTTATTGTCTCGTACAGTTAGGAGCCTTTCCAACCGAGGTCACTGTACCGCAGCAGCAAGCACAGTGCACTTGAGTGAGAGGTGCCTGCGTCGCCATCCTGGCTCAGAGGGTGCTGTCTGAGCAAGGGCACCGCTGGTAGACCGCCTCACCCTCAAAAAGGATAGAGCACACCCTCCTCATGGGTTCTGGTGAGAATCCAGGATTGTGGGAAAGTATCTGTGCCACACACTGAGAAGCCGCTCTGCCACACACCCAGCAGCACACTTACCCAGTTACCTGACTTGATCACCATGCCAGGTAAGCACTCTGATCACCATTTTAGTTTTGTAATACATTTTTAAAATATATTTTATTGATTTTTTACAGAGAGGAAGAGAGAGGGCTAGAGAGTTAGAAGCATCGATGACAGAGAAACATCGATCAGCTGCCTCCTGCACACCCCCCACTGGGGATGTGCCCACAACCAAGGTACATGCCCTTGACCGGAATCGAACCTGGGACCCCTGAGTCCACAGGCTGACGCTCTATCCACTGAGCCAAACCGGTCAGGGCTTGTAATACATTTTTATTGATTTCAGAGAGGAAGGGAGAGAAAGATAGAAACATCAATGGTGAGAGGGAATCACAGTGATCGGCTGGCTGCCTCCTGCACACCCCACACTGGGGATTGAGCCTGCAACCCTGACCAGGAATGGAACACTGACCTCCTGGTTCATAGGTCAACGTTCAACCACTGAGCCACACCAGCTGGGCTGGTCTCCATTTTAAAATGACAAAGCTGAGGCGTCAGCGAATTAAAGAAGTAATTCGAGAGCCATGTTTTCCCACTGTTCTCACACTCACTCGGGGCTGGAGAAAGATCTGAGGAACCCAGGAGCCACCATGAGGGTCTGTCCCAAAGGGCCGTGCGCACGGGAATCCGTGAGGACCAGCCGCCCTCCCTCTGTCCCCCAGCCCGCGGCGCGGTGGCCTTCAGGGCGGAGGAGGGTCCCACACGAGCCCAGGCTTCTCCGGCCCCAAGCCTCACCGTAAAAACCTGCAACCTCACCCAACTGTCAACTATTAAAACGGCCATAGCCCTGGCCGGTTTGGCTCAGGTTCGAGCCAGTCAAGGGCGCATGCGGAAGGCAGCCAATGTTTCTCTCGCTCGCACACGGATGTTTCTCTCTCTCCCCCTCCACTTTCTCAAAAAATCAATGGGAAAAATAACCTCAGGTGAGGATTAATGAAACAACAAAAAAACCAAGAGCTATAATGTCCAGAGTATATATGTGTAATCCCTCATAAAGAAGTTATCTCTTTTTTTTTCCATTTTTCGTTTATGTCATTCATGTAACAGAAGCCTTGCTGCCCTGTTGACGAGGTCCCAGGCAAGAATTCGGGCCAGCACCACACATAGCCCAAGCCCTGGCACCTTCCCTGCGGTTCTCCTGAAGGAAGCTTCTAGTGAACGCTCCACCAGGAAAAATCATGAGCACTGACGCCACAGACATAATCAGGTCTCATGCCTCAAGATACGACAGAAAGTCTTCCATTTATGTGGCTTGGGACAATGCTTCCAAAAAATAATCATCATAGACTCAGACGTACTAGTGTTAACTAGTAACTATAACTACTATAATATTGATTAATATTAACAATTATAATAACTACAAGTTATAACCATTCTAGCACTAACTGACAGGAGCTAATAACTGTGACAGTAACTGACAATTATATTTACTAGGGGCCCGGTGCACAAAAATTTGTGCACTTGGGGGGGCGGGGGGTTCCCTCAGCCCGGCCTGTGCCCTCTTGCAGTCTGGGACACCTCGGGGAAGATATCCACCTGCTGGCATGCCTGGCCAGCCTGGGTGAGGGGCTGAGGGCCATTTTCAGGCTGCCCACAGCCCCTTCAGGGTTTGTGCACAGGGGGGTGGGAGGGCTGGTGAGTGCAGGCCTGGACGTTTCCCACCAGAGGGCCCACGACTGCACACGCCTGATGGGCCCCACTGCTGAGGGGACACACCTGGCGCAGAGATGGGTGGCGAGCCAGGGGCAGACGCTGGTGCAGAATCCCTCGGTGGGGCCCTGCTGCTGAGCAAACACACCCGGGGTGGAGCCGGGCAATGAACTGGCTTTGGATTCTCCACACTGTGCAGCAGACGCTCCCGCACGCCCTGTGGAGGCCCCTGGGGGGCAGACGAAGGCAGTGGACCCTGGACAGGCGCTGCTGGACACCCCAAGGAGGCCTCA
>PVJC01033158.1:0-19524 GCA_004026665.1 Murina feae | reverse complement strand
TGGGTGCTACCTGCCTCCCAAGCTTGCCTACTGCCCATCTTCCTCCAGCCACCAGAAAGCAGGGAAAACCCCGCCTCGTGGTCAGGCCAGCCTTTTCCTGCTCCCTGATCCCCGGAAAGAACCTGGGAAGCCGCTAAGCAGGCCCCCAGCCCCCAAGAGCTTGCTTTCCCGCTCTCCAGTGGCCCCCAAAGGGCCTGGGGAGCCGCCAAGCAGGCCACCGACTCTTTCCCACTCACCGATCCCCTGCTGCCTTCCTTTCCCACTTCCTGGTGCTGCCAAGGGGTCTGGGAAGCTGCCAAGCAGGCCCCTGGCCCCTGCCGCCTTGCTTTCCCACTCCCCGGTGCCCCGCAAAGGGGCCTGGGCAGCTGCCAAGCAGGCCGAGACCGCCCCGCTGCCTCTTTCTCACTCACCAGCCCACCACCTTGCTTTCCCACTTCCTGGTGCCCTGCAAAGGGCCTGGGAAGCCCACCAAGCAGGCCGCCGACCCCCTGCCGCCTCTTACCCGCTTCGTGGTGCCCTCCAACCCTGCCGCCTCTTTCCCACTCACGGGTCCTGGGTCCTGCGCTGTCCCGCCCTGCAGCCGCTCTGTGCACTCAGGAGGTCCCTCAGCCTGGCCTGTGCCCTCTCACAGTCTGGGACCCCTCGGGGGATGCCCACCTGCTGGCGTGCCTGACCAGCCTGGGTGAGGGGCTTTCAGGCTGCCCACAGCTCCCATTGCCCAATGTCCCATCAAGGCCAGCTGGACGCAGGTTTCCTATAATTGATGCTGTTCCTTTAAGGTGAGGCCTTTTACTAATGAAGCCTCCTCTCTGCCTCACCTCGCGGCTTCTATAATGAAACAATTGTTACACTTAATTGTTGCAAATGTGTGTTTTGCTTCAGGCCAAAGGCTAAGGAGCCAGCGAGCAGGTAGTTTTGCTTTCGCTCCTGCTGCAACGGAAGCTGCCTAAACGTTTACTCAGGTCCATGAGTGGCGGCCGCCATGTTGGCTGGGCTAATTTGCATACAGCCGTTCTGATTGGCTGTGGGCGTCCCGGAGAAATGGTTAATTTTACTATTTCGCTTTTATTAGTTTAGATATATATATATGCATATATGTATATTTTGACTGATTTCAGAGAAGAGAGGGAGGGAGAGATAGATAGAAACATCAATGATAAGAGAGATTACTGATCGACTGCCTCCTGCACACCCCCTACTGGGAAACAGAGCCCGAAACCCAGGCATGTCCCCTGACAGGGAATCAAACCATGACATCCTGGTTCATAGGCTAATGCTCAACTACTGAGCCACACAGACAGCGCATGAGATTTTCAGTAAGGTCCTTAAGCTTTTTTATCGTGTATGGATCTGGCCCAGGACTGTAATTTCAACTTTAATTGGTCTCCCCAATCATGGTCAACTTTACGATTCTGTTCCTGTGCAGTATAATCTGAACGGTGCTGGAAAGGTTCCCGCTCAGCCTCCTAAAGCTTCCCCCATCAGCCGCCTAAGCTCCAACCAAGATGCATACACTTCCATATTAGGCTCTGGTATTCAAAAATCCCTATTAGTATGTTTATAGCTGGGGGGAAGGGGTGAGACTCTATTTTACAGATAAGGAAACTAAGGCTCTAAATCACACAGATTTTAAAGGGCAAAATAGGTATTTGAACCTAGAAAGTGTGATTCCAGGGGTCTTTGCTCTTCCTCTTATCTCATTGAAAGAAATGAGGAAGGTAGGGGGAAAATGAGGTGGAAATACATTCTAGGTAACTGAGACAAACTCATCTGCTTCAGTTTTGCCTCTGATCAGCCTTGCTTTCTGTTGGATAAGATACTACAGCAGCTACAAATCTAACAAATCATTTTTTCTGGTATCTCGGGTGTGCATGTCATGCTGTGTGGCTGGCTCAAAGGATCACGCAGTCTAGTTAAAATAGAGCTTGTTTTGGTTCCACAAATAAAAAACTGGGGAGTTGAGAATATGTTAGCAGAGAGCCTACAATAGATCTCTGTCCCTATAAACAGGACAATGCCTGCCAAAGCCTCATTGCAGCTGTTCGCCACCCTCCATTGGAGACCAGCAGTTTACAACAGGAGTCAACTCCTGGGAGGATCTTGGCAGGCTGCCACCAGGCAGTTTTATGAACGTTGTAGGCTATTTTCCAACCCGGAAAAGGCTTACATATAAAATGCACATATTTCCAAGGTCTCTGCTGGTTCTCTAGGGAAACTCCTCTTTCCACTTCCTTTGCTGTATCACCCTCACTCTGGCATCCCCAAAACACACTTGAACCCTCTCATGACCTCCTCCCTCACATTCTTGCTATGCCCTCTATCTTTGCTGCCAGTAATTTAAGCAACAGGAGTGGCTTCCCTAGTAGCAGTGCTCTGGGCTTCACAATTTCAGTAGACTCGGCAAGGGGAATTCCATCCAGTTGGCTTCACTGAGAAGAATCTCAGCAACACCTTCCAAATGAGCCAGCCAAACACCATTACTTAACACCTTTTTTGGGCCTTACCTACCAGCAGCTTACACTTCAGTTGAAAGACTCGAGCAAGTTAGAATGTTGGTATTCATAAACTTAAAAATTTAATAGCTGTAAGTGATCTTGGTGAATGTCTTTCTCATCCAATCCTCTCCTTTAAATCATAAGAAAACTGAAGTCCAGAGGTTAATTCCCAAACCATACCACTAAAGAGTAGCAAGATCAAGGTTAGGACTAACCTTTGCTGTCCACTTAGCTGAATGCTCTTTCAAGCACCAGTTACTATACCAGTCTCAAGTGCGTGGAAGATGAGGACAGATGGTATGTCAAGAGGGAAGGGAGAAAGAGAAAACATGACTTATCACAGTGGGGGCTCTTCTCAGACTTATTCTTTTTCTTATGAATTGGCATAAAATGAAGTGTTGGACTAGAATACCTCTAGTCCAAAGATTCTTCAACTTTTGGCTATCACCTTTTATTCCCTTGAATTTTCAGTTTATATTGCGGCCAAAAGCAATGATGGCCTACCCAGTGGAACAACTTGAGCCATTCCAAGAAGCACAGAAGAGTTTTGGCCAAGTTCAAAGCCCCGGGGCTCTCTGCTGATCCCAACTGACAGGAGCCCTCCTACAGTGTTAGTGCTTTGAGCTACTGGAAGGAGGATGCACCCTGGGCCAAGTCTCATGTCTATTATCAGTCTGGGAATTAATGCTCTGGCAGTGATGGTCTCCTGAAGGCACATGATAACCATGCCAGGAGCCTGGATCAGCTGTGTGAGGATTTCTTACCACCTATTCCAGGCCCTGAGAAACACAGGGTAGGAAAACAGGAATCTGTCAAGTCTAGTTCTTTCTTTGAAACTACTCTTCAGCCTCAGTACAAAAACACCACCAGGTGCCTGCAATCTGTAATCAGTGCTCTATTAAAATGCTCTCAGAAATGCCCTGATTTCCACATGCAGCTGCACAAGGTCCTGTTGGGTAACTGAAGAGTCTTTATAGGTTCACTGGAGATTCCCGAAAAGCAACAAACTACAATGTCTTGGTTAGGATTCAGCATCCAATCCACAGTGAACTCTCCATGAATGAGGGATGGGTGGGTAGGCAGGCATCCCTATTCTATGTATTGGAGTGCCACAGACTAGCCTACAAGTCCAGGTCAAGGTCCATATGCAAATGAAAATTCTGCCCCATTCAATTGCTCTTCTGTCATTCAATGTCAACCCCCTTTTTAACCAGCATGTTCCAGAAAACAACTCATTTCTGACCGAACTGACTGAGCAGTGTTTGATAGGGAAGAAAATCAACCTATTGAATACTACTCTGGTCCTACCTCAGGTTAACACCAGTACAACTTTATGGTATTATACATTAACAAACTACTGAGGTGCCCAGCACCGGTGATCAGGCTCACCATCCAGATTCTGGGGCCAAGGCACAGTGGTCACTTCTCCCCTGTCCCAACCTTACAGATGATAGATGGTGAAAAGAAGGCTAGGCTTGTCATCAGATGACCCAGGTCTGGCCCTGCCTTTGCCTTTACTTGAATAATTGTGGGAAAATTTATACATTTCTGAGAGTTGTATCTTCATTATTAAAACGGGATAGCACCATCCACTTCACAAGATATGTAATGGATGACAAAGGAGGTATGGAAATCAGCTCCTTGAGTCAACCTGCTCCCATCTGAGATGCCATAGTCCTTGAAAGGCAGGCAGGTATGTAAGTCTGTCAGCTTACAGCTGTAAAAGCATATACACATCACAGTGTATTTTGCAAAGCTTTCCTCAAGGGTCATCCTATTTCACCTTCCCAACTTGTGAAGGAAGTAGGGAGGCATTATCATCTCTCCTTGACAGGTTAAAAGAATGAGGTTCAGAGAAAGGACCCACCTTGATGACTCTACTCGACAGGAAAGAGATGGGTTTTCCTCCTGCAATCCCCTCCTGTTTCCATTGCATCCATTGGCTTACCATATGAAACTGCCAGCTTAAGCAGAAAAATCAAGACAGAGGCAATTTAAGCCTGCTCCACTGTGGATGGAGTGCTGTTTCCAAAGGAGTTGCAGTGTAGACATTAAAACAAGGTAAGGTTAAGGGCAAGAAAAGATCAAAGGAGCAAACAAGCAGCAGAGCAGAGCTGAGGTGATATACAGCTTCACTCATTGAATATGCAACTCTGTCCTAGACACTGAGGCGCAAGATCGACACAGTCCTTTCCCTCCTGGAGCTCGCATTCTAGAGGGGAAAAGCAATCAGTGAGTAAGCACATCAGTGCAGCAGTTGAAAAGCAATCAATCTGGACACATTCTGTGGATTCCGTCATTAAGCAAAGGGATAAAGAATGTAGTCACTATCATTGGCCATAACTGTCAGACAGAAAAATCAAATGATGTGGAGCCAAAGCTCTCCAAGCATTCTAAGAGGACATTCATCTGGCTCTGAGGAATTTCTGTTCTAGTGCATAGTTTGTTTGTTTGTTTTTGTTTTAATTGTCAGAGGCAACAAAAATTTCATCTAGGGACAGGAATTTCATTCAACATACATTTACTGAGTAATTACTATAGCCTGGGCTATGTGCAAGGGATAGAGATTATAGGCAAAGAAAATATATTCCAGGGGGCAGGGGAGAGTAGTTGAGGAGAAAGACAAGGAGAACAGGCAACTACTCAACAAATGGAGGGAGTTGAAGCTGCTGCTCCACAGCAGCAGAAGAGGCAGATAATGTAATCCTTTAGAGGCCGGTGATCGGGAGATACTTACTCTGTTAAGGCAATCCTTGAAATTTAACTAGAGACTTTAATTAGGTCTGCCTGCACAAACTACCCAGGGCGATCTACTGCCTTGAAAAGCCACGGAAGTGTTGGCTATGAGTGAGTGACTGAGAATCCCACCTAGGATCGGTGCCAGTTGCTTGGGATTGCTTTAGTTCCCCAAGGGGAGCACAAAGGATACTCTGCAGAGACCCTCAGGAAAGGAGGAGGAAACTCTGGATACATGTATGGGGAAGAAAAAGAAAGAAATGCTCATGGAGAAACTGCCATAGGAAAAAGGTATCTGAGACAAATATAAATTTCCCCAATGTCTATTTGGTACCAAGTATGACTGGGGGGTGGGAAGGGGAGGTGAAAGAACAATGCTCTTAAAATGTTCATCCTCGTGTGTTCATTAAAGTGGGAGAAGGTAGATTTGAGGTCATAGATAGTTTGCAAGAATAACTTTTCTTGGTCCATGCATATTTTAAAAATATATTTTTATGTAAAATAGGTTTCCAGTGCCTCTTGAAAAATGGGAGGATCTGGCAGTACTAGTCCTGCATGCCCACCTCCCAGCCCCATCATTATCATCTCTGCAATCTGTCCCCAAATTCATCAGTTCCCACCATTCCTTATTTTATTGCCCAAACTGAGGCTTAATGTCAGTTGACCATCATCATCCAAGTTGCCCTGTTTTTCTAGTATCCAGTCTGTTCATTAATTTATTTCTGTCTGGTTTCTGAGTATAAAGAACCTGGTAGATATACTAAATTAATTAGTCTGACTGGGAAGTTGTAAGAATATATAAAAAAGGAGGTAGCTTTTTTTTTTTTTAAGGTACAACCTAATGGGAAAGTAAAAATCAAGAAATCATCACATGAATTTTGGGCAATCAAACCAAAGGCATAAAAAAAGCCCACCAAATGTTCACATCATATAGGCATCTTAGAAGTTTATAAACACTTCACATCCTCAATTCCAACAAGCCAACTGCTCTGAGAAAGTGCCACCAAACAAACTCTAAAGACACAAATACAAATAAGGTGAAATGTGGATGGTGGGGACACTGACAGTCTCAAAAAATAGCCAACTGGTATAGCCTTCTGGACAACACTTCAGTTATATTTATCAAAAGCTCTAGAAATAGGCACAACAGCAATTCTACTCCTAAGAATTTATCCTAAGGAAATCAAAGATGGTCATCTACTGGATTGGTATCCTTAAACACCAGCCTGATAGTCTTCTTTCACGGACATTCTATTTAATCCCAATATACGTATAACCTTAAAGAGTCAGTGTTCTGCAGAAATTTGGAGGCTGAAGCCTTACCTATTCATGTTTCCATTCTTTCAACTGGGCATTTCATTGAATATCTACTATGTTTCCAGTCTGTGCTAGAGTTTAAGACAGTTGCTGCACATAGAGAAGTAAGCAGGGTGTGTATGGTCAGAAGATTATGCTGAAAGGAGCTTTGAACTTGCAAGGGAGCTTTCAATAACCACTGCTCTCTTAAGAACCAATGGCTTCATATGAAGAGCCTGAACATACTATAATATCTGCTTTTAAAAAATTATATCTAGCTTGTCTCTCATAGCCAGTACTGTAAACTTCTCAGATTTCTGTGTTCATCTAAAAAAATTCCTGGAAAGCAATAAATCACACAATGTCAAAGAATCATCCCCAGGACAATCACCATCTATTTTACTCCTCTGTGCACCTAACACTACAAACATTACATAAATGGTCTGTTAATTCTCTCTCTCTCTCTCTCTCTCTCTCTCTCTCTCTCTCTCTCTCTCTCTCCCTCCCTCCCTCTCTCTTTCTGTGTGTGTGTTGTCCTATAATACAGAAATCCCCAATAATCGTGGAAAGTTGTATCAATGTGATAGATTAGTTTCTCATTGGGTAAATACAGACTAACCCAGCAAGAACTGGAACTGGGAAAACCTGAAGAGAAAGAGTGCAGGGCTCAGATCAAGAACTTTTACCAGCCAAATTAAGCTAGATAAATGACATACGTTAAAAATAAAAAAGGAGGTTTAAGATGGCAATGACATAGGAGGGCACTGAACACATCCCCTCCCATTAGCAAACTCAAATATACATGCTATAGGGAGCAATTACTCCTGTGAGACAACCGAAGGCTAAATGAACAGCTTCTGAACAACAAACAAGAGACCAAATAAAGAAGGCTGGGAAACTATGGCAGCCTTCTGGGAGCTGCAGGATCTCTCCAGGTGGGAGGAGCCCGTGAGTACCATTATTTACACACTCTTTCACTTCCATAGAACGGGTGGGAGCTCTGCTTTGGGTACTTTGGCTTACCTGCAAGGTCACTGCAGCTCATTCCCAGGCACATCATACATGGCCTTTGGCCTCTGAACAAGGGAACAGAGAACAACAACAAACTGGGCCTCTCCATGGGCATCTGGCCTTCCTGCTGTACTACTACAGCCAGCTGGGTCAGTGCTCCAGGTACCATAAGCATCTGCCTGCACCATCCAACTTCCTCAACTTATCCAGCAAATAAAGTCTACAAGGAGGTCACTTCTGTACAAGACCACTTTCTCTATAATAAACAAGAGAGACAGTAGAGAGAATGCTGTGGAAGTGGGAGCTCTCCAGAGACCACAAGGATTCTCCAGGGTCAGAGGTGTTAGTGAACACCATTGCTTACACTTCCCTCCACATGGTGGGCAGGGCTCTACCCAGGTACTCTGGCCAACCTGTAAGGTTGCTGCAGCATGCTTGTAGACACAATGACTGGGCCTGTTTTGACCCCAAAGGAAGCAAGCAGGATCAACAGAGCATTACCACATGCACCTGGCCTCCTACCTGGAGCCACTCTGGCTTGGTAGGCTAGTGCCCTGAACACCTTAAGCTCCTGTTCGATTCCTACAGGTGTGCCAAAACCACCTGATATACACAGTCTACACAGAGGCTGCTTCTATGTAAGGTCACTTTTTCAAGACTGGGAGAGATAGCTATTTTGTCTAATTAATATAAACAAACATAGAAAGTCAAGCAAAATGAAAAGACATAAGACTATCTCTCAAATAACAAGAAAAATAAAGAACAAGAAAAATCCCCAGAGAAAAACTCTAAGAAAATGGAGCTAAGTAATTTGTCTCTTAAAGAATTAAAAGAAATATCATAAGGATGCTCACCAAACTTAAGAATGGATACAGGAACTTAGGGAGATTTTCAACAAAGAGTTAGAAACTATAAGAAAGAACTAAGCAGGTCTGAAGAATACAATAACTAAAATGAAAAATACACTGGAGGAATCTAATCAGATTAGCTAACAAAGAAAGGATCAGTGACATGGAAGACAGAGTAGTGGAAATCAACCAATCAGAACAGCAAAAATGTTTTTTAAAAAACACAATGATAGTTTATGGAACCTTGGGGATGACATCAAAAGCTCACACATTTGCATTATAGGGATCTCAGAAGGCGAAGAGAGAAAGAAACGAGAAATATTTTTCAAAGGAAAAAAAAAGCAGAAAGCTTTCTTAACAAGGGTGGTGGGGGGAGAGATAGACATTCTGGTTCAGGGATCATACAGAGTTCCAAACAAGATGAACCCAAAGAGACACACACCAAGACATATTGTAATTAAAATGGCAAAAGTTAAAAATAAAGAGGCAATACTGAATGAAGCAAAAGAAAAACAATGAGTTATACACAAAGTAAACCCCATAGGCTATCAGCTGATTTATTAGCAGCAACTTTAGAGGCCAGATGGTAGTGGAAGAATATCTTTAAAGTATTGAAAGAAAGGAAACTACAACCTGAAATAGTTTACCAAGCAAATTTATCATTCAGAATGCAAGGAGACATAAAGAATTTCCTGGACAAGCAAAAACAAAGGGAGTTCATCCCCATTAAGCCAGATTTTAAAGAAATGTCAGAAGATATTCTTTAAGCAGAAAAGGAAATTCCATAACCAAATATTTTTTTTAATGTGAGAAAGGAAAAAGAATATCACAGGTAAAGCCAAATATTTAACAAATACAGTGAATCACTTATAAAGCTAATATAAAAGAAAAAAACAAAAGTATCAAACTCAACTCTAACTACAATAAATAGGAAATATACAAAACCAAACAAAATCTAAAACATGTCATCCAAATCCCAAATAACATAAAGCATTGAGGAGGTAATGTAAATGCAGTCTTTATAGAACACACTCTAACTTAAATACCTATCAGCTTAAAAAGACTGCTTTAGATATAGAATGATATGCATAAATCTCAGGGTAACCAAAAACCTACAAAAGATATCCAAATAAAAAAAGGGATAGGAGCCAAAATAAAATAAAATACTAAAAACCAGTAAAGCACAAGTAATTGAGAGAAGTAAAAAGAAAGCTATAAAAACTACCAAAAACAATAAAATGACAAAAGTACATACTTATCATTAATTGCTTTAAATGTAAATAAATTAAATGCTCCAATATAAAACAGGGTGGCTGAATGAGCCATCTATATACTGTTTGAAAGAGACTCACTTCAAATTGAAAGACACATACAGACTGAAAGTGAAGGGATGAAAAAGATAGTCCATACAAACAGAAACAAAAGCTGGGGTAGCAATACTCATATCAGACAAAATAGACTTTAAAACAAAAAAGGTAAAAAAAAAAAAGACAATGAAGACATTACATAATTACAAGAGGTCAATCCAACAAGAAAATATAACAATCACAAATATCTATGTACCCAACATAAGAGCAACTAAATATAAAAAACAATTATTAATGGGCATAAAAAGAGAAATCCATAGTAATACAATAATAGGGACTTTAATGCCCCACTCACGTCAATGGACAGATCATCCAGACAGAAAATTAAGAAGGAAATAATGGCCTTATGTGTCATACTAGACTAGATCAACTTAACATTTGTAGAACATTTCATTACAATACTGCAGAATATATTTTTTTTCCAAGTACACTTGAAACATTCTCTACAATAGAGCACATATTAGGCTACAAAACAAGCCTCAGTAAATTCAAGAAGACTGCAATCATATGAAACATCTTTTCTGAACATGATGGCATAAAACTAGAAATCAACTACAGGAAGAAAACTGGAAAAAAATACAAATAGGTAGATTCTAAGCAACATGCTATTAAACAACCAGTGGATCAAAGAGAAAACCAAAGAGGAAATTAAAAAAAAATCTTGAAACAAATGAAAATGAAAACAAGTTTTTCAAAACTTATAATAAGCAGCAAAAAGATTTCTAAGAAGAAAGCTCATAGTCAAATAGGCTGACCTCAAGAAACAATAAAAATCCCAAATAAACAATCTAACATTACACTTAAGGACTAGAAAAAGAAGAAAAAAACAAAACCCCAAAAACAAAAGAAAGAAAATAGTTAAGAACAGAGCAGAAATAAATGAAACAGAAATTTAAAAAACAATAGTAACAACCAATAAAACTCAGAGCTTGTTCTTTGTAAGGATGAACAAAATTGACAAACCTTTATTTAAACTCATCAAAAAAGAGAGCCCAAATAAATAAAATCATAAATGAAAGAACAGTTACAACTGATAACACAGAAATATAAAGGGCCATTAAAAATACTAAAAGCAATTATTGGCAACAAATTCAACAATTCAGAAGAAATGTATAAATTTCTAAAAATTATTTCTAAAACCTTCTAAGCCTGAACCAGGAGGAAATAGAAAATTTAAATAAACCAATTACTAGCAAAGAAATTTAAACAGTAATAAACAATAAAACCTCCTAACAAATAAAAATTTATGACTACATAGCTTCAAAGGTGAATTCTACCAAACATTCAAATAATTAATACCTACCCTTCTTAAACTATTTCAAAAAATTGAAGATAAAGAAGTGGTCCCAAACACATTTTGTGATAGCAGCATTACCCTGATAATAAAACCAGACAAAGACATTACAAAAAAGAAATCTACAGGTCAATAACCTTGATGTACATAGATGCAAAAATCCTCAATAAAATATTACCAAGCTGGATTCAACAATACATTAAAATGATTATATACCATGACCAAACAGGATTCATTCCAGAGATATAAGGATGGTTCAACATCCATAAATCAATGAACATGATACATCACATTAACAAAATAAAGGATAAAAACCATATGATCAACTCAATGGATGCAGAAAAAGCATTTGACATCCTTTTATGATAAAAACTCTCAACAAAGTGGGTATAGAAGGACCATATCTCAACCATAAAGGCTATCTGTGACAAGGCCATAGCTAATACATTTAATGATGAAAATTGAAAGCTTTTTTTCCTAAGATCAATAACAAGACAAGGACGCCCACTATCACCACTTCTATTCAACATAGTATTAGAAGCCCTGGCCACAGAAATCAGATAAGAAAAAGAAAGAAACACATCTAAATCAGAAAGAAAGAAGTAAAACTCTCATTATTTGCATATGACATAAACCTACATATAGAAAACTCTGAAGACTACACAAAAAAATCTACTAGAACTAATAAAAAATAATCAGAAGGATAAATTAAGAAAATAATCCCATTTATAATTGTATTAAAAAGCATAAAATACCAAGAAATAAATTTAATTAAAGAGGTGAAAGACCTGTACTCTGAAAGCCATGACATTGAAGAAGATACAAATAAATGAAAGGATATATCTTGTCCGTGGATTGGAATGATTCATGGTGTTAAAATGTCCTTACTACTGAAAGCAATATACAGATACAATGCAGTCTCTATTAAAATATCAATGGCATTCTCTCAGAATTAGAATAACTAATTCTGAAATTTATATGGAACCACAAAATACCCTGAATACCCCCAAAAATCTTGAGAAAGAATAAAGTGGGAGCTAACATGCTCTCTGATATCAAACTATACTACAAAGCTACAATAATCAAAACAGTATGGCACTGGCATAAAAACAGATATATACATCAATGAAATAGAATTGAGAGCCCACAAATAAATCCTCATTTTTATGGTCAATTAATCTACAACAAAAGAGGTAAGGATATACAATGTGGTAAAGAAAATCTCTTCAATAAATGGTGTTGGGAAAATTGGGCAGATACATGTAAAAAATAATCAAATTGGATCACTTTCTTATACCATATACAAAATTAAACTCAGAATCAATTAGAGACTTACATGTAAGACCTAAAATCATAAAATCCCTAGAAGAAAACATAGGTAATAAACTCTCTAACATCACTCTTAGCAATATCATTTTGTATATGCCTCTTTGGGCAAGGACAACAAATGAAAAAAATAAATAAATAGGACTATATCAAACTAAACATGTTTTCCACAGCAAAGACAATCATCAACAAAATGAAAAGAGTCTACTGATTTGGAGAAAATGTTTGCAAATGATATATCTGATAAAGGATTAATATTCAAAATATGTAAAGAACTGATACAACTCAAGCCCAAAAAACCAACAACCCAATAAAAAATGGACAGAGGACCTGAATAGACATTTCTCTAAAGAAGTGATAAAGATGGCCAATAGACATATGAAAAGATGCTCAGCATTACTACTCATTGGAGAATGCAAAGTAAAACCACAATGAGATATCACCTCACTCCTACCAGAAAGACTATAATAATAAAAAAAATAGCAAGTTCTGACAGGATGTGGAGGTAAGAACCTGAAATGAGTTTTCTGCAAGAACCTTTTTGTACTATTGGTAGGTTGGTAAATTGCTGCAGTTTTCTGCAAGAACCTTCTTACACTATTGGTAGGTTGGTAAATTGCTGCAGCCACCTTAGAAAACAGTATGAAGACTCCTCAAAAAATTAAAAATAGAATTACCACATAACCCAGGAATTCCACTTCTGGGTATTTATACACAGAAAACAAACACACTAACTTGAAAAGCATATACAGCCCTGTTTATTGTGACATTACTAATAACAGCCAAGATATGGAAGCAACCTAGATAGATGAATGGAAAAAGATGTGATACACATATACACACACATTCACACTGTCACAAACAATGAAATATTATTCAGCAATAAAAAGGAATAAAATCTTGCCATTTGCAACAACATGAATGAACCTAGAAGGTACTATGCTAAATGAAATAAATTAGAGAAAGACAAGTTCTGTATGATTTGACATATGTGGAACCAAAAAAAAAGCCCACACACAGCAGTAAATAAATGAATAAGCAAAGCAAAACAGAAACAGACTTATAGATAAAGAGACTAAGCTTATGGTTGTGAAAGGGGCGGGGGATAGGGGCATGGGGGGAAAGCACACACTGTAATGCCTTAATTAGTTTGAGGTTATTTGGTATTGGTTGATGACTGCAATGTTCCTTGATGCTTAGCTTATTTACAAAATGACTATGCTGATTTCCTCTATTCTAACTACCCCTCAGATATCAGATAGTTCTCAATGTTATGTAAATAGAAGGAAGCTCGCTGTACTTACTGAGATAGAAGAAGAGCAAATGATTAAATGCAAATGCAAAAATCTTATCAATTCAGTGGAAGCAACTAAATCTTTTTATGCAATTAACTTAGAAACCACATGGAAATTAGCCAAGAAAGAATGCTCAGAAATAAACAATCTTGATTACAGAACCCAAGCCTCATAGACACCTTCTCTATTCAAAAAAATTACAGTGCTCTAGATTCTTTATCAGGGTTGAAGGAAAAATCCCAAAAGATTCTGATTAGAGATATATTCACTGATCTGAAATTTCTATTCCATGTCACATCAACTATTAATGTCAAACACACACACACACAAACACACATGTGCACATGCACACACAAACCACTCCAGAACCAAATTTTAACAAGGAAAGGCACAGAGAAGAAAAATAGAAGGAAGGCACAGATCAATCAGCCTAGAGACAACAACATTAGAGTAGTTGTTTATAGAAAACTCACTTCAGGGTAGAAGAGAAGACAAGCCAAGGGCTTAAGAATCAGGGCTTCTCCAATATACCTTACCTTTCCAAGCATCAGATCATAGAATGCCAGCAGGAGGCCACCCATCACCACCATTCACAGGCTCTATTCTACTAGACAGTGTATGCTGAACCAGTGACAGATGCATGATGTGTCTTCCTCACCGCTAGATTGGGAGGTGATTTCTTCTCCTCCTTCTTAATTAAGCATGAAGATAGTCTCTACCATTTGAACACAGGATGTGTCAATGTTACACATTATATTTTGTCAATGGGTTGCAGAATTGCTAGGCTGGATAAGGACAGGACTGGCTAGAGTTGAAATAAATATCATTGAGAATTGTGGATTCAGATTGGATGATGCTTTTTAAGTGGCCCTGTGACTTCTCAATGTAGCAGCTATGACTTTGGGATGCTTCATGTTGGTGAATGTGTAGTTTTACCTATGAGGATTGGAATATGATACAAGAGGATATGTTTAGAACTGTGTGTAGGAAATGAGTTACGGGCCAGGCGGAGAATAGATGTACTGAACAGGTTACAACTCAGGATGCCTTGTTTCTCACTGTGTATTTCTGTGGGGAGTTGCCCAACCTTCTGCCTTTATGAACCACATGGATACACCCACTAGGTCAAAGACCAGTGGAACATGGGAGAGTCAATCTATTACAATATGGCCTTGCTTGAAAAGATAAGCTGGGGAGAACCAAGATGGTGGCATAAGGTATATAACTAAATGCGCAGCCTCCCACAACTACATTAAAAAAATTACAACTATAAAGATAAACAGCCATCCTCCAGAACCAAGGGAGTGGAAGCTTTACAACTAGAAGGCAAGAGAAGGAGTGCATTGAGACTGAGTAGAAGTTGCCAGCACCAAAACTGAGAGGTATGGACACGCACAAAACGGTGGCAGCAGCAGCACCTGGGTCCGTGGCTTGGAAGGAGATTATAAACTCTGAGGTCACACTGAATGCATTGCAGGCTGTCGGGCAACGGGGCAGAAGACGAGTGGCATTCTAGCAGAGCTGTTCTCAGCGATCACTGACGCAGAGCTCCAAGACTCGGGAACTCAGGGGTGCACAGACGCCAGGGTGTGGAGACGCCAAAACCAGGAAAAGCCGCAGAGCCAGCAGAGGGACAGCCATCATGGTTTGCTCCACCCTGGTGATTCTGAGATCCCACCCCACCCAATTTACAACCCCACCCAAGTTGTGCGCCTGTCTGCCTGCAAGCCTAACCTAACAGACTGCAGCTGGGACAGAGATCTCGAAAAGTTCCAAACCCCAAACAACATGGAGAAAGGTCTGGAGGTCATTTCCTCCCAGTGATAACTACAAAAAGACTGTGCACCCAGCCTTGTTCAAAAGCGTACAACAAGAGTGTCCACCCCAGGTGATTGGGGAGGCTGAATCACTGGGCCCTACAGGACACCTAGCACAGAAAGCCACTCTATCAACACAGGGAAGCAGCCAAAATGCAGAGTCAAAGAAACAGGTCACAAATGACAGAAATGGAGGAAAGCAAACTATTGGATATAGAGTTCAGAACTACAGTTTTAAGGTTTTTCAAGAATTTTCTAGAATCTGCCAATAAACTTAGTGAGACCTCAATAAATCTAAGCATACACTGACTGAAATAAAGAATAATATACAGAGATCCAACAGCAGACTAGAGGTTTGCAAGAATCAAGTCAAAGATTTGAAATATGAAAAAGCAAAAAGCACCCAACTGGAAAAGAAAAAAGAATCCAAAAGTGTGAAGAGAGTGTAAGGAGCATCTGGGACAACTTTAAGTGTACCGATATCAGAATTATAGGGGAACCAGAGAGAGCAAGAGATTGAAAACCTATTTGAAGAAATAATGACAGAAAACTTCCCCTACCTGGTGAAAGAAATAGACTTACAAGTCCAGGAAGCGCAGAGAATCCCAAACAAAAGGAATCCATGAAGGACCACACCAAGACACATAATTAAAATGCCAAAGGCAAAAGACAAAGAGAGAATATTAAAAGCAGCAAGAGAAAAACAGTTAGTTATCTACAAGGGGGAACCCATATGACTGTCAGCTGATTTCTCAACAGAAACCATGCAGGCCAGAAGGGAGTGGCAAGAAATATTCAAAGTGATGAATAGCAAGAACCTATAACCAAGCTAACTCTACCCAGCAAAGCTATCATATAAAATTGATGGTCAGATAAAGAGCTTCACAGACAAGAAAAAGCTAAAGGAGTATATTACTACCAACCAGGATTACTTCAAATGCTGAAGGGCATCTTTAAGAAGAGGAAAAAGAAGAAAAAGGTAAAAATAAAAAGTATGAACAACAAAGTGACAACAAATACATATCTATCAACAAATGAATATAATAATTAAGTAAATAGAAATATCTGATGAACAGAATAAACTGGTGAATAGAATAGAAGTAAGGACATAGAAAGGGAATGGACTGACAATTCTCAGGGGGAAGGGGGTGTGAGGGGTATGGGGAGAGACTGGACAAAAATCTTACATCTATGGATGAAGACTGTGGTTGGGGTAAGGGCACGGGGTGGTGGGAACCAGGTGGAGGGGAGCTATGGGGGTTAAAAAAAGGAACAATTGTAATAATCTGAACAATAAAGATTTAATTTAAAAAAGAAAGAAAAGATAAGCTGGGCCATTCAGCCAATGAAAGAAAACAGTGCCAATGATGCAGGTAGCAGTGAGAGCTACGCCTTAAGTGTCTTTTATGATGCAGAAAGGGGCTTAGAGAAGATTCATCACATGCAAGGCAAAGTTAAAGGGAAAACCTATCTGTAGATTGAGGAAAGGATGGTGCAAGTATGCAGGAAAGGAGAGAGAGAGAGAGAGAGAGAGAGAGAGAGAGAGAGAGAGAGAGAGAGAGAGAGAGAGAAAGAGAGAGAGGAGAGGAGAGAGAAAGAGAAAGAGCTGCCTGTGTCCACCCAGCTTTTCAGTTCATATGCAAGGTTTTGATAAACTCCTATTTTACTTACAAAGAAAAGGACTTACTGAAAACAATGAGCATTGGCAAATAAACTAAAATCTGCAAGTATGTGTCTCACTTTATTTTTTCATATGTTAGGCCTAACACCTGCCAGAATCAGTTCACAGAGGTCACTAGGGCAGCATAGGCAGATGGATGTGTAACGTATTCTTATTGAGGGGCATGAATAGTAAAATGACAACAAGCTCAGACTTCAAATAAATGAAACACTTTCATTGCCTATGGTACATGCTCAGCTCACTGAGCTTTTATCATCCCTAAAACCAAGTCATATTCCGTCAAAGGGCATATTAATACAAGATGACTTCTATACTTTATGTAATGGGAAAATCAACCAATTCAAGGTTATGATTCCCACAAAATCAAACTATACTAAATATGTGATCTGGGGGAAAAAAAGGGAAGCCCGAAAGACAAACTTTGGTGATGGACAGGTTTATCTCTCGGAATTGCCTTTTCTCCATGACTGCACAGCCTCAAGGACCCTGCTCCTCCCACAAGACTTCCAATTATAGAGCTTGTAGACAATCCGCCCAGCCTCATACCCACTTCAGCCACCCCAGCTCTGAAGGGCCAATGTGGCCTCCTCCCAATACCGTTATTCTTCCTCCCACCATTTCTCCCCAGGCTGGGTCAGGTGCCATCTTTTGTACCCCACGTGCACAGCTTTATCACTGTGCCTAGCACATTATGGGTAACTATTTCTGCTTGCGGGGCTGTGTCTCCAACCAGATTCAGAGCTAATAGAGAAACGCCAGCACCTAGCACAGAAGCTGGTACATCACAGAGCTGAAAGGGCATGTTTTAAGTGCACAGACCCATGTTCCCTCTTGTTCCACCTTCCTTGTCCTAGCACTTTTCCTTATAAGGGCACCGCTTAGCCCCAGTCATGCTGAAAGAGGCTGCTATTACTATGTACCAACTTTCCCTTGGTTCTGCTACCTTCATATAAAAAAAGGAGACCATGTCCAACTTCAAGAAGGTCTATGCTTCAAATCTTTTCTAAATATATTAAACAGATTTTTTTAAGGAAAAGTCAAAAACGCAATCTTTTAGCTCACATGAAACAGCTTCCAGACCATAATCCAGGGATCAACAAACACAAAGGGACACAGAGTAAATATTTTATGTTTTGTAGGTTGTGGAGTTTTGGTTGCAACTACTCAACTCTGCTGCTGCAGGGTGAAAGCAACTGTAGACATAAATAAATGGGCAGATCTATGTCCCAATAAAACTTGATTTACAAAAACAAAAAGCCAATCCACAACTTGGGATTTGCCAGCAGCTAACTAATCCAATTTAAAACACACACATCAAGTATATGCTTATGTGCAAAACAACAATGCCAGATGCTGAGGTATTTGCAGCACAGTGTCCCAGGGTTACCTTTTACTACAGGAGAATAACCCATAAGTAACTCTGGAAAACAGACTTTATGAGTATAATAAAAGAAGCACAAAAAATATTGCACCTCCTCTTCCAGTGCCCTTCCCTGCCTTCGGGGACTCTGCACTCTGGCTTCCTTCCAATCGCTCTGATATTATTTCACAGTCTCCTTCACAAACTTTTCTCTACTACTATGTTCTTTCCTAAAACATTGTTATTTGGGTTCTGCCCTGTAATCATTTCTTTCTGCACACTTTAGTCTCCCTTGGTAATCTTCACTTTCAAGTGCCACCCATAGCCTGAAAATACATCATATAGACATCTTAGGACTGGACATCCACAGTGAATTTCCAGTTGCATGAGTCACAAGCACCTCAAATCGAGAAGTCCAAAACTGAATGGATCATCTTCCCTTAAACAGTTACCAGTCCTATGTTCCTATCTCAGAAAACAGCAGCACCATCAACCTAAGTCAGAAAAGCAAGCTTCCTCCTTAACTCCTCCTCCTCTTTTATTCCCTCCGATCCATACCCTGATCCCTCACACTACATCAGTCACCAAATTATGTTCCATTCCACATTCTAAATCTCTCCACATCTACCCACTTCTCTTCCTCTCTGTCTTTCCCTAAATGAGGCTGCCATTATCGCATGTCTAAATAACAATCACTGTGGTGATCAACTGGTATCCAGGTTTGCCTCCCTCTAATCCAGTTCCCAGAGGATATAGCTAGAGTTACTTTTCTATAATTACTGGGGCAGATTATTTACCAGCTGTCTCTCAGGCCAAGTCTATCCATCCTTTCATAGTCTACTAATACTAGAGTTAGAAGTCTGTAAACTACATTTCCCAGACTCCTTTGCAACTGGCTTCTTATTCAGTTCTGACAATTGGAGCCACTGGTAAGAAACTGTAAGGCAGAGGAGAGAAGAAACTCTTCTGGTTTTTCAGCTCCTATTAGGCTCCACAAT
>PVJC01033157.1:0-19517 GCA_004026665.1 Murina feae | reverse complement strand
CCCCCCCCCCTCGAGTACACAAATTTCATGCACTGGGCCTCTAGTTGCATTATAAAGATATGTTATATTTTATTTGTACATTCATCAATTGATGGACTTTTAAGTTGTTTCCACTTTCTAGAAGTTAATAAACTCTTCTAAATACTATGTTTTTTTTATTTCTTTCTCCCAAAAGTAGTTTAGTTTATATAAAGACTTAAGGTAGAAACTCTGTTCTAGCACACATAAGGTAATCCTATCACCAAAAATTGAACATAAAAGTCCCCAATTAGAAATTTAGTTTATTTTTTGTTGTTAAAAACAAAAGCACTTACTTGCACAAATACATAAATGACTCAAAGTGATTAGGGGTTTTCCACATCTTTCCAGTTAATTTGAACAGTTAATATTTATCTAAGGCTCTTCCTGTCTGGTGGCATGTTCATATTAGCTGGAACTCAGGAATTATCTCATGGGCCTCAGATGTGAGGGAGCACCAGTCTTTATGAGTGTATTCAAAAATGTGTAAGCCTCAGCCCACAAGTCCTGTTAAGACCTTTTTATCATAGTTTCTTTCTCTTCTGATTCACATCCACTGACACCACACTAATTCAGTTCTCTGTTGCTATTTTCCTGTGCCATTGCAATATCCTCCCTAATTTATCTACCATTTTGTTTATCCCTGCTTCCATGAACATCTTCTCTCCAAACACTGCTACTTTCAATTATTCTCTGTGCAAAAACTTTCAATAAGTCATTGTATAAAGTTTAAACTTGGTCTGTCATTCTAGAGTTCCCCTTCACTATCAGCTGCTAAAGGCTAAACCAAAAAAATGTTGCTCAATAGTATCTCTAGGAAAACACCTACAATGAGACTATTTGACCTATTGTGTTAACAAAATACCATAAATATTCTCACTTTCTCACTATGATATTTGATGACCCATTTATATTTTCATCCATGTTTCTTTGTGAAAGAAATGATAGAGTGGGATAATTGCAAAACAGGATACCTCACTAAATTACTTTTAAACAATATTTTAAAAATTTTCAATTACAGTTGACATAAAATATTATATTAGTTTAAAGTCTGCAACCCAGTGATTAGACATTTATAAAACTTACAGAAGGATCACCCAGATAAATCTAGTACCCATGTGGACACCATACATAGTTATTTCAATACTATTGACTGTATTTCATATCTTATACTTTACCTCCCCATGGCTATTCTGTATGTACCAACTTGTACTTATTAATCCTTTCACCTCTTTCACCCATTCCCTAAACTCCTTCCCAACTGCCAATCATCATAATGTTCTCTGTATCTATGAATCTGTTCCTGTTCTGCTTGTTCATTTGTTACATTTTTTTAGATTCCACATATAAATGAAATCATGGTATTTATCATTCTCTGTTGCATATTTATTGTTTTTGAGTTGTTATGAGTATTGTATATATTTTGGATAATAGCCCTTATCACAGGTATTGTTTGCAAATGTCCTTTCCTATTCTGTTGACTGTCATTTTATTCTGTTGATTATGTCTTTTGTGGTGTAGAAACATTTTCATTTTATGTAGTTCCATTAGTTTATTTTTGCTTTTACTTTCCTTGCCTTTGGGGTCAAGTTCACAAGCTCCCCCTCCCCCAGAAACCAACATTTGTAAGATTAGTGCCTATGTTTTCTTCTATGTATTTTACTGCTTCTGGTCTTACATTCAAGTCTTTAACCTATTTTGAGTTAACTTTTGTCTATAGTGTCATATAGCAGTCTAGTTTTATTATTTTGCATGTGAATTTCCAGTTTCCCCAACACTATTTATTGAGACTTTCCATTCTCTATTATACATTTTTTACTCCATTGTTGGAAATAAGTTGCACATATACATGTGGCTTCATTTCTGGGCTCCAAATTTTATTACCTTTATCTGTATGTCTCCCAATATCATACTGTTTTAATTACTGCAGCTTTGTAGTATAATTTGATGTCAGGGAGTGTGATACCTCCAGATTCCCCCTCCCCCACCTTCTGGCTTACTTTGGGTATTTTGGAGTCTTTTGTGGTTCCATACAAATTTTTGTTCTATTGCTGTGAAAAAAGTTGTTGGGATTTTGATAGGTATTGCATTAAATCTGTATATTGCTTTATGTAATATGGCCATATGAACAATGTTACCTCTTCCAATGCATGAACATGCAATATCTTTTTATGTTTGTATGTCTTCTTCAATTTCTTTGAACAATATATTATACTTTTCAGTGTGCAGGACCTTTGCTTTCTCTTGATTCATTTGTAGGTGTTTTATCATTTTTTCATCTATTTTTCTAATATTTTGTGGTTAGTATATAGAAATGCAACATATTTTGTATATTGATTTTGAATCCTGCAACTTTACTGTACATGCTTATTGTTCTAATAAATTTTAATGTAATTTTAGTATTTTTAAAAGAAATTTAGAATCATATATGCAAATAGTGAAAGTTTTACTTCTTCATTACCAATTTGGATATTTTTTACTTCTTTTTCTTGTATGATTCCTGTGCTAGGACTTTCAATTCTACATTGAGTAAAAGTGGTGAGATTGGACATTCCTGTCTTATTCTTTACCACAGAAGAAAAGCTTTCAGATTTCACAATTGACTATGATGTTAGATGAGGGTTTGTCATATATGGCCTTTATTATTTTGCAGTATTTTCCCTTCATACCCACTTTATTGGGTGATTTTTATGATAAATGGATGTTGTATCATGCCAAATGCTTTTCCTGCATCTATTCAGACTAAGGGCCTGGTGCACAAAACTTTGTGCACTCAGGAGGTCCCTCAGCCCAGCCTGTGCCCTCTCACAGTCTGGGACCCCTCTGGGGATGTCCACCTGCTGGCGTGCCTGACCAGCTTGGGTGAGGGGCTGATGGCTGTTTGCAGGCTGGCCAAGCCCCCCAGTAATGTCCCTCACCCCATTGGGTTGTGGCCAGCGTGGGTGATGGGCTGAGGGGTGCTTTCAGGCTTTCAGGCTGCCCACAGCTCCCATTGACCCAATGTCCCAGCAAGGCTGGCTGGAAGCAGGTTTCTGGGGTTTATCTTCTATAATTGATGCACTGTTCCTTTAAGCTGAGGCCTAGTAACGAAACCTCCTCTCTGCTTCAGCTCTGGCTTCTATAATGAGACAATGTTATCCTTAGTAGTCAGGCCAGGCCTGCTGTCTGTAATTGAGACTTTGTTGCAAATATGTTTTGCCTGAAGCCAGGATAAGCCAAGCCACCCGCAAACAGTTTCAGTTTCACTCCTGCTGCAATGGAAGCTGCCGTTTACTCAAGTCTGTGAGTGGTGGCCTCCATGTTGGCTGGGCTAATTTGCATACAGTCGCTCTGATTGGCTGGTGGGCATGGCTTACCCATCCCAAAGAGACGGTTAATTTTAATATTACGCTTTTATTAGTTTAGATGACCATATAATTTGTATCTTTTTTAAAAACAATTTTTATTGCTTTTCAGAGAGGAAGGGAGATGGAGTGAGAGATAGAAACATCAATGATGACAGAGTATCATTGATCAGCAGCCTCCCACATGCCCCACAATGGAGACTGAACCCACAACATGGGCATGTGCCCTGACAGGGAATTGAACTGTGACCTCCTGGTTCATAGGTTGACACTCAACAACTGAGCCATGCCAGCCAGGCTAATTTGTATCTTTTAATTTTATTAATGTAGTCTATCATGTTTACTGATTTGCACATTTTGAACCATTCTTGAATCTCTGGAATCAACCCCACTTAACTGTGATGCATGATCTTTTTAATGTATTGTTGCATTTGTTTTGATAGTATTTTGGTCAGGACTTTTGCATCTGTGTTCATAGGAGATACTTCTCTGTAATTTTCTTTTTTTGAGTGTGTTGTCCTTTACTGGTTTGGGTATCAGAGTCATTTTGTCCTCATAAAATGATTTAGGAAGTACTCCCTTTATTCAATTTTTTTTGGAAGAGCTAATAAAATTTAGTATTAAATCTTCTTTAAATACATGACAGAATTCAATATGGTCCTGGACTGTTGTGTTTTTCTGGGGGGTAGTTTTTATTACTATTTCAATTTCCTTACCATTGATTGGTTTGTTTGGTTTTCTACCCTTTCATGATTCATTTTAGGAAGGTTTTATACTTCTTGGAATTTGTCCCTTTCTTATAGCTTATCAAATTCTATGACATATAGCTGCTCACAGCATTCATTTTTAAAAATATATTTTTATTGACTTCAAAGAGGAAGGGAGAGGGAGAGACAGAAGCATCAATGATAAGAGAGAATCATTGATTGGCTGCCTCCTGCATGCCTCCTTCTGGGGATCAAGTCCACAACCTGGGCTTGTGCCCTGACCGAGAATTGAACCATGCCCTCCTGGTTCATGGGTCAACACTCAACCACTGAGCCACATTGCTGGGCTCCTAGCATTCTTTTATAAACATTTGTATTTCTGTGGTGTCCCTTTTAACTTCCCTTCTTTCATTTCTGATTTTATTTATTTAATTTTTTTCTCATTTCTTGTTAGTGAGTCTAGCCAAAGGTTTATCAATTTTGTTTATTTCTTTAAAGAACCATCTCTTTTTTGTTAATCATTTCTGTTGTCTTTTTTCTCAATTTAATTAATTTCTCCTCTTATTTTTATTATTTTCTTCCACTGATTTTGGGCTTCATTTTTTTCTTATCTTTCTAGTTCTTTAATGTGTAATGTTATATTGTCTATTTGGAATTTTCTTGTTTTTTAAGGTAGACCTGTAATGATATAAACTTACCTTTTAGTACAGCTTTTGCTGTATCCCTAAATTTTTGGTATGCCATATTTTTCTTTCTATTTGTCTCAATTTATCTTTTTATCTCTTTTATTTTTTTCTTTGACCTGAATATTGTTCAGTAGCATGATGTTTTATCTCTGTATATTTGTTGTTTTTCTAGCTTTCTACTTTTAGTTAATTTCCAATTTCATATTGTTATGATAAAATATGCTTGGTATGATTTCAATATTTTTAAATTTATTGAAACTAGTTTTATGCCTCAATATATGACATATCTTTGAGAATATTCAATGTGCACTTGAGAAGATTGTGTATCCTGTCATTTTGGAATGGACACTTCTATGAATATCAATTAAGTCCGTGGGTTCTAATACATCATTTGAAGCTGATATTTCCCTATTGACTTTCTGTACAAATTATCTGTTCATTGATTTATAAGTGGAGCATTCAAGTCCCTTTTTATAATTTTATTTTTCTAAGTTTCTCCCTTTAGGTCTGTTAATAATTGTTTATATATTTTGGTGTTTTCAGGTTGGATGCTTATATATTGATGAGTATAATGTCTTTTAATGAATGTTCCCTTTTATCATTATAAAATGTCCATTTCATGTCTTGTTACCTTTTTACTTTGAAATCTGTTTTGTCTAATAGAAGTACTGTTACATCCACTTTTCTCTGGATGCCATTTATTTGAAGTATCATCTTCCACTCCTACATTTTGAGACTATGTTTGTCTCTGGAGTTGAGAAGAATCTCCTGCTGGCAACACATAGTTGGGTCTTGTTTTTAATTTATCTGCTACACTGTTCCTTTTGATTTTTGAGTTCAGTTTATTTATAATTAGTATGATTATTGATATATGAGAACTTACTACAGCCATTTTATCTTTGTTTTCTGGTCGCTCTCTATCTCCATTATTTCTTTTCCCTTGTGATTCTGTATGTTATTTTAGTTTGGCACTTTTCTATATTTCTTTTTCATTTCCTCATCCTTCACATTTTGTGTCTCAGTTCTGGATTCTTTTTTTGTAACATTGGAAAATGACTCATATATACAATAGTTATATTTCTTTTGATTTCCTCTTATCTTCATTTACTTGTACACATTCAGTCCTTTTTATTCTCCCCTTTTATGATTTTATGGTCACAAAAGTATCTCTTTTTATGTTGTGCATTCATTACCAGATTGCAAGTTATAGTTATTTTTCATGTACTTTTCCCTTTTTAATCTTTATATTACAATTAAGTGTTTAATGTATTATTCAAAGTAGAGTTGTAATTTCCTGCTTCTGTCTGCTAGTTATCTTACTTATAGTTTTGTTATACTTTTGTCTTTTTGTTTCTAGTAGGAAAGCTTATTTTAATAGTTCTTATTATGCAGGGCTTATGGTGGTAAATTATTTTTGTTTTTGTTTGGGAAAGTGTTTGTTTATCCTTCTATTTCAAGAATATCTTTGCTGGATAGATTCTACTTGGCTGATGCTTCCTCTTTTTCAATACTTTGAATAGTTCCTTCCACTCTCTAATGGCTTATAATGTTTCTACTAAATAATTTGATAATAATCTAATGGGGTTTCCTTTATAGATTGCAGATTTTCCTCTGGCTGTCTTGAACATTTTATTATTAGTGTATGCCAGTTTAAATAAAATGTGTCTTAAAATATATTTTTTGTAAAAAAAATAAAAATAAATATTTTTTTGTGTTGATATAATTAGGTCTTAGCTTCCTCTATTCTTAACTACAGTTCTCTTCATAGGTTTGAGATGTTTTAATCAATCATTACTTCAAGCAGGCTCTCTGTTCCCTTTTTCATTTTTTCTTCTGGAATACCTGTTATCCTTATGTCACTCTTTCTAAAGGAGTCAGATAGTTATCACATAATTCTTTCTTAAAAGCTCTTATTCCTCTCTCTTCCTATTCCTAGGCCATTTCTACATTTCTACTTCAAACTTGCTAATTCTCTCTTCCATGTTGTCTACTCTATTTCCAATGCTTTTTAATGCATTCCTCATCCCATTTATTAAGTTTCTCATCTCCAGAATTTGTGTTTGGTTATTTTTTATAGTTAAATCTCTTTGGCAAAGTACTACTTTTGCTAAGTAATTTTATTCCTGAGCTCATTAAACTGCCTTTCTGAGTTCTCTTGTATCCTGTTAAGCTTTTTCATAACTACAATCTTAAATTCTCTGTCATTTAAATTATAGTGTCCCATGACTTTGAATTTGGTTTCAGGAGACTTTACTTTTCTTCCTATGCGTCCATGTTATCTGTGGCTCACGGTATTTGATGGATTATTTCTCTGGCTGACCATTTGAGGTGGAAAGCTCTTTTCCTATTTGGATAATCTACTCTTTTGCTCTGAAGAGTTCAGCAGGCAATAAGTAGGGTACTTTCTTTTGTTTTTCTGAAGATGGTGTTACAGCACAAGTTTTTACTTTCTATTATGTGCACTATTTGCACCTTTGGGATTGTGGTGGAGTGGCCTCACTTTGGTTAAGAATGGTGGATTAGCTCACCTCTCCACTGTGGTGGAGAAGTATGGTCGTTAGTGAAGAAACAGTTTTGTGAATTCCCAACTCAATCTCCTTTTTACTAATTGTCTCTGACTATGCTGTGGGTTTGGAGATTTCTCCACTGTCTCTACCACGGTGAGCCAAGATGGTTGGATTACGGTGGCAAATTCAGTATTTTAAGCTTTCACTTCTTGACCAGCAATGGCTGTTGACATTACTGTACTGCTTATGGCTTACTAGCCACCTCTACTAGGGTCTGCTGTGATGGAAGGAGCAATGATGGCAATTTCACGATCTCATGGCACCGTCCCCTGTCAGAAATGGCTGTTGGTACTGCTGTGGTGTTTGGTTTGTTTGGTGTTTTAGAGATTCCTTTATTGGGTTTTTGCCAGGATTAGTGGGGCAATGGCTTTTGGCATTCATTGCATTGTTTAAGTCTTTCCAGCCCTTCTACTGGGGTCTGCCACAGTGGGGATGGGGGAAAGGAGATACCTTTTCCTGGGGGACCACTAATTCTGCCTCTCTTATATTCCAAGCAATAATGTGAGGGATGCAGTCTGATTTCTTCACTACTACTACACTTGCTGGATCTGTGGTGGGCACCAAGCTATGTCTGTAACCACCAATCATGTTTTTTCTTCATACTGCTGTACCTACTGGTTCCAATATACAAACCTTCACATGTTATGATTACTGAATCTTTCAGGCATATTTGTGTTTTGAGTAGAAGATTTTTTGTTGAGTTGCAGTAGTCTGACTTATAAATTTAAGAGGAGAAATAAAGGAATCTTCTCACTCTGCCATAATGGTAATGTCATTTCTATAGGATCTTGATGTCATTATGAACACTTCCTTTAGCTTAGCAAAGGAGGTAAATAAAAAGGAAGTGTCTTATTCAACAACATGGTTAATGTGAAGTTTAGAAATAATTTTGAATGTTTATAAGAAAATACATGTAAACAACATATTCAAATAACAGATACATTTTTCTTTCAGCAGAGAACAATAAAAGTTTGCTTCTAATAGAAGAGCTGAAAAATTGGTGTCTGAAACATCAAGGCTGTTTTAAAGCAACTGATATCTCTCACTATTTTGGCTTTGAAAGGTCCAGCCCATTCTCATGTCTGGAATAAGAGAACAATGTTAGTTAGTTAAAGAGGGCATATAGCTCATAAACTTATTTTAGTTACTAATTTAGTACTTAAAAAACCTGTGAGCTGCTTCTCTATTTTCCCATGAACTGATTCTTCATTTCCCAGCTACTGGTTCATAGTGACATAAAATTACTAAATCTTCAGCCTCTATTGTTCTAGGAGTGGCCTCTGAGAGGAGCTTATAACCAGTGTCAAAAGAGAGAAAGAAACGGAATGTTACTAAATCAAACTGGAAAGACACAATGACTCAGAAATCTTACTGTTTTCTTAAGCTGAGTCTCCATAGTCTGCTCAGAGTTAGTAGAGATTTTTGTGTGAATGATGGAAAGATACAGAAATGATTGTCACATTTAGTTCAGCCTTCAAACTTTATAAGCTACCTATTTGGAGCTATCATATGCCTATCAATTCAGGCACTATCACCAAAGCTTAATAGAAGTCATGAAAGGGTTTTTAGTTTCTGATGTGGGGACTAGGAAATCGTTAGGCAAACTCCCATTAGGCAGTATTTATTCATAGCCCTTTTCCAATGCTGATGTAATATTAAGTCCTCTGACTTACTTTTTAAAATTTCTTTATTGTTTAAAGTATTACATATAGTATTACATATGCCTCTTCCCACCCCCCCCACTGACCTCTCCCCAGCCACCCCACACCCAAGTACATGCCCTCACCACTCTAGTGTCTGTGTCAATTGTTTATGCTTATATGTATGCATACAAGTTCTTTGGTTGATCTCTTAACCCTCACCAACACCCCCCCACCACCACCGCCGCCTTCCCTCTGAGGTTTGATGGTCGGCTCAATGCTTCTTTGTTTCCTACCCTATTTTTGTTCATTAGTTTATGTTCATTAAATTCCACAAATGAGTGAGATCATGTGATGTTGATCTTTCTCCAACCAGCTTATTTTGCTTAACATATCTCCAGGTCCATCCATGCTGTTGCAGATGATAAGAGTTCTTTCTTTCTTATAGCACCATAGTATTCCATTGTGTAGATGTACTATAGTTTTCTAATCCACTCATCTGCTGATGGGCACTTAGGCTGTTTCCAAATCTTAGCTATTGTAAATTGTCCTGCTATGAACATAGGGGTGCATATATCCTTTCTGATTGGTGTTTCTTATTTCTTAGGATATATTCTTAGAAGTGAGGTTACTAGGTCAAATGCGAGTTCCATTTTTCCTTTTTTGAGGATACCCCATACTGTTTTCCACAGTGGTTGCACCATTCTGCATTCCCACCAGTGAAAGAGGGTTCCTTTTTCTCCACATCCTCGTCAGCACTTGTCATTTTGTTAATGATAGCCATTCTGACAGGTGTGAGATGGTATCTCATTGTTGTTTTGATTTGCATCTCTCAGATGTATAGTTACGTTTTTTTTTTAGCACATTTTCATGTCTCTTGGCCTTCTGTATGTCCATTTTTGAAAAGTGTCTGTTTAAGTCTTTTGCCCATTTTTGGATAGGATTATTTTACTTTTGTTAAGTCATATGAGTTCCCTGTAAATTGGAGATTAGACCCTTATCAGATATAACATTGGCAAATATGCTCTCTCATAAGGTGGGCTTTCTTGTTATTTTGTTAAAGGTTTCTTTTGCTGCACAGAAGCTTTCTTAATTTTTATGTAGTCCCATTGTTTATTTTCTCCTTAGTTTCCATTGCTCTAGGAGCTGTATTGGTAAAGATATTGCTATAGCATATCTCTGATATTTTTCTGTCTACGGATTCTTCTAAGATTTTCATAGTTTCCCATCTTACATTTAAGTCCTTTATCCATTTTGAGTTTATTGTGTGTATGGTGTAAATTGGTGGTCTAGTTTCATTTTTTGCATGTATCTATCTATTTTCCCAACATTTATTGAAGAGAATGTCTTGACTCCATTGTATGCTCTTGCCTCCTCTGTCAAATATCAATTGAGCATAATGGTTTGGGTCAATATCTGGATTCTCTGTTCTGTTCCATTGGTCTATATGTCTGTTCTTGTGTCAGTACCAGGAAGTTCTGAGAACAGTGACTTTGTAATATAGCTTGATATCTGGTATTGTGATTCCTTCCAAATGTGTTGTAAAATCCTCAAAAAAATTCTAGCAAATAGGATCCAGAATTACATTAGAACGATCATATACCATGATCAAGTGGGATTTATTCTGAGGATATAAGGATGATACAATATCCGCAAATCATAAACATGATACATCACATAAACAAATTGATAGGTAAAAATCACATAATTATATCAATTGATGCAGAAAAAGCAATTGACAAAATCCAAAAACCCTTTCTTCATAAAAACTCTCAGCAAACGGGAAATAGAGGGATCATATCTCAACATAATACAAACCTTATATGACAAACCCATAGCCAACATCATACGCAATGGGCAAAAAATAAAACCATTTTATCTAAGAACAGGAACAAGACAGGGATGCCCACTTTCACCACTCCTGTTAGACATAGTACCAGAAGTACTAGCCATTGTGATAAGACAAGAAGAAGAAATAAAAGGCATCCAAATTGGAAAAGAAGAAGTAAAACTGTCACTCTTTGCAGATGACATGATACTGCACACAGAAAACCCTAAAGACTCCATCAAAATATGATTAGATTTAATAAATGAATTCAGCCATATAGCAGGATACAAAATTAACACCCAGAAATCTTTACCTTTTTTTATACACCAATAATTAACTCACAGAAAGAGGGGAAAAAACAATCCCATTTACCATTGCACCAAAAAATAAAATTAAGATAAGTAGGAATAAACTTAACTAAGGAGGTGAAAGACCTGTATTCAGAAAACTATGATATGTTGAAAAAAGAGATAGAGGAAGACATAAACAAATGGAAGAATATACCGTGTTCATGGATTGGTAGAATTAACATCATTAAAATGTCCATACTACCCAAAGCAAGCTATAGATTTAATGCACTCCCCATTAAAATAACAATGGTATATTTCATAGACCTAGACGAAACTCCAAAAAATCATATGGAACAACAACAACAAAAAAAGATGGGAAACAGCCTATGACTTCTTTTCTTGCAAGTCTACTAATCCAGTACTTTTCCAATTCTCTCTGTCAAACAAAAAGAGGTGTGTTTTTTTTGTTTATTAATTTATTAACATACACACTGGGTGTGTTTGTTGGGGCAAGAAGCTATTCCTATTACTTCTAGAAACAGACAAACTCTAGATTTCTGTTTGAACTTCACATTATCCATGACCTTAAGGAGTTCACAGTTTAGGAAACAATGTGCATGTGAACTATAACACAAAGCATGGTTGGAGAAGCCCACAATGGATTTATTAATCAGGTTCCTCTGGGTTTGTTAATTCTTCTGGAAGATTTAGGAAAGCTTCACAAAATAATTAACCTTTGTTCTAAATCTTTAAATATGAGATTTAGATAAACTCAGAGAGTAAAAGCAAAAAATATACAGGAGCAGAAGGATTCAAATTGAGGGGATAAACATAAGCCCAAAATTTAAAATGTCATTCTGCTAAACATATTTTCTATACCACAGTAATTAGTTTCAGGAAATTTGTATTTATGACTGTTTTTTGTCTGAATTGAACATGGAGCTCTTACTATATGGCCTTTGAAACAAGGTCCAGAGGCATGCTTGCCAACTGAGTTCATTTGTGTCAGAGGGAAAGGTAGGTTAAGATGAAACTGGAAAATTAGGTCAGGGCCAGAATATTGAGAAAAATTGAAGATTAATTTAAGGAATTTGGGTCTGAGTTAACAGCAAATGAAAAGTCACTGAACAGTTTTTAAGCACAGGAATAACTTGATTAGGCTTACATTAGAGGAAGATGAATCTGGTAGCATCAGAAGGGTCAGAAAACATTCCCAGGGCTATTGCAATAGAAAGGATGAGAATATGAACATAGGTTGTGTCAGTGGAAATAGAGAAGAGATGAACCTGAGAGATATTTTGAAGATTAAGTCAACAAGACTTAGAGGTTTCTTTGTTCTAGTGAATAAGGAAGGTAGAAGCATTAAAGACAACACTATGATTTCTATATATGTGTCTGGATGATCATAATGATAATTATGTATTGATAAGCTATTATAAACTAGATATATGCATTTTAAATTTAATTTTATAAGCCTTTAAAGTAGAAATTTATGTTTTATTTATGTTACATATGAATAAAATGAGTTTAAAAGAGGTTAAGTGATTTGCCTAAGTCATGTAGTCAGTAAAATTGGCTTATTTGCACTCTATATTCTTATTTTTAGTAATACATCTATTTTTCAAATTAAATATTTATAAATCTCCTGGTAAATTTACATGTTTAAAGAGAAAAGGAAAATAAAAATCTACACACAACGGATTTTAGGAGAAATTGGTTCCATATCTTTCAAGACTGATGAAGATTCAATATTTTATCCTACCTGGATGACTACTTAAATGTATTTTTTGAATGCTGAAAACCCTGCCTCTGATCCAAAGATATATTTAGATATTTATAGCCTAATTTGACAAAAATTAGAGCATCTTCTCTGAAAGAATTGAGGTTAAAAGAAACAAAAAAAACCCCAAACATTGCACACCCTGAGAAGAGATACATTACCCTATTCTAAGGCAGAAAGGAATACAGACACAAACAATTCAGAAAGAAATGCATAAAAGTTCTCTGGCTGGAATCAAGGGGAAGGAAGAGGCAGTTTGACTTTATCTGCAGTAAATTTGCCAGTTGATCATCCAAAATTAACAGTTTCTTTTGAGCTCACAGTTTCTATGAAATGCATTTTTTTTATCAGTTTTCCACACTTAAACAGTTATACCCACAACCCAAGGCTACTAGATCAAGTATAAAGGTAAGGGGAGGATATACATTTTTTCCTGAGATAATTATTTTTCTCAGGAGAAGGTGAATGAAAGCATTAATTTGGCCTTGAACTGAAAATCCATTAACTTTATATTAGGTTCAGACCTCATAAATGGAAGTTAAATTATTCATTAATTCAATAACTATTTATCAAGTGTCTATTGTGTATCAGGCTAGGTGCTAGGGATATCAAGGATGATATGGTTCCTCCTATTATGAAGCCACGTATTATAGTTGGAAACACACAACAATAAACAGATATTTGCAAAGCAGTAGTAAAAGTGTTATGCTATGGAAGATTCAAGCTGCCAGAGGGGCATAGAGAAAGATGTAACCAAGCTTAAGAACTGGAAAAGGTCTCTATTATAGCTGGAGATGAGAGTATGAGATGGAATTCATAAGAGATGAAACTGAACATGGAGGATTGATCTATGTCATTCAGAAACTTGTAAACCATGTTAGGAAGCATGTGTTTATCCTAAAAGCAACTGGGAACCATTGAAAGTTCAAGAGCAGGGAATACAATGAAGGAATCAGTATTTTCTGTTGGAATCTCTTGGGAGGTAGTTACCATTGGGTGAATGGCATTGACCTGAAGAAGAGTGGTGTTGGTGGAAATGAAGAAAAGTGGATGAATTTAAGAGACATTCTGGAGGCCTAATTACAAAAATTGATGATTAATTGGGGATAATAAATGAAAGGAGGATAATGTTCAGGTTTCTGACAGGAGTAACCACAATGTATGATAGTGCCATTGATCACAAGATGAAAGGAGAGTTTTGGGAGAAGATGGTAAGTTCAAGTTTCAACATATTGAATTTGAGTTGATGTGAGATATTCAAACAGAAATTTTTAGCAGGTACTTGTAAAATATGAATTTGAAATTTAAAAAAGAGCTCTTGGATATACAGGTTTGAGAATCCTTAGTCTATAATAAACCTTTCATATAGTAAAACATATAATAGTATGTTAGTGTTTTAAGCATCTTTCACTTTCTATGTAAAGTTGATTATATTTGAGAGACTCTCTAGACTAGTTTACATAGTCAGAGTGCAATATGGAAGATAGGAAGAAAAGAGACCCAGGTCTTACATGAATTCACATGGACAAATTACAACTCACTAGATATCTTTTTCTTCATCAGTCAAACAGGACAAACTAAAAGAAAAAGGGCAGCTATTTATAATTAACTAGAGACCTATTGCCTTCCCTTCCCCTGGCTGCCAGCACCGGTTGGTTTTCCTCCGGCACCCAGAACCCACACCTTCTCTCCGCTCCAGCCATAGCCTTCAGTGGTCGCTGCTCCAGCCCGAGCCTTCAGGCTTTGCACCTATGTATGCAAATTAACTGCCATATTTGTTGGGTCATTTGTATACTCTCCTAATTGGCTGGTGAGTGTAGCAGAGGGATGGTCAATTTACATGTTTATCTATTATTAGGTAAGATTGCATTTTTCATATGATTGGCTAAGTTGCTAAATTTACATATATTAATAGATGTAAAGGTCTTCAAATACTATATCAACAGTTTTGTTGAATTAGAGTTCCATGAATATGCCTGCTGCCCTAATTTAAGATAGCAACAGTTGTGTTAGAATTGTTTGCAACAGAGAAGAACTATCTTGTTGAGTATCTTTGCATTCCCATACTCATAAACACTTAAGTGAACATTTGCTAAAAGTGGATTTATTTGGTCAATGGGTATATGCATTGAACATATTTCTAAGATGTTGCAATATTGCCCTTCAAAACATTGTCTGAATACAGCTTGTTCCCCACATCTTCATCCATACTGGGTATTATCAATAAGGTCATCAGTGATCTGATATTTTGCCCACTTATTAAAATTTCCATTCAATTTGCCAAATTTTCTGGGAATGGGAGTAAAATTTTGTTGAAGTAATGATTCTTTATTAAGAATGTAACTGGATAAAGCTTAAATCCTGAAACCTGAATAGACTAAATATTTGAAATGGTTGTTTTGGAATATATTGAGTATTTTAGAGTTAAGAAAATTCTCTTTTGAATAACATTTCAGTACTTTGAAATATCATCTACACACAACTAATATGAAGTAGCCTCCTTGTCCTCTCTATGACTTTCAAGGATTCTGAATAAATGCGAAAGTCTCCATATTTTGTTCACCAAACCTAATTCACATCAGGGTGATGAGATAAATGACTAAATTACTGGAAAACTGTTTTTAAGCTGCCAGATTCTATGGTAAGTTCTTGAATCAGTAAGCATTTTTCTCCCCATGAGAATCGGGTATAAGTTACCCCACAGCTGTAAGAGATCTGATCAAGGAAAAGAACCAAAGATGATCTCAGCATTATTACTGGCTTTCTGTTTCTGTATACTCTAAAATATCATTAAGCTGAAATATAAAGAGCTAGAGAAAACACTTGGAATAAAGCTTGGTTCAGATTTACAAGCCAGACTGACTTTTGGCAGGTTAACCACTTTGTAACTTAATTGTTTATTCTTGTTTATTATTTGGTTGCTAAGATGACTTGAACAGATCAATCGTTCTGGGATACATATTCTTCTTCAACCCATGAAGAGAAATAACAACCTTATGTGACTTAACCTAAGTATGGTGTTTAATAGGTTATAATGACCTAATTTTTTGGTTTTCTTTTTTCTTTTTTTCTTTATTGATTAAGTTATTACATATGTGTCCAATGTTTTTATGGAAGATTAGCAATAGCTGACTTCAATGTCTTGTTTTGCTCTCTTTCAAAGCCATTACTTCATATGCATTCTTGCCTTTTATTCTTACAATAATCTTCTGAGGCAAGGATTATTATTTGCATTTTATAGAAGAAGCAAAACTGGAGCCCAGCTCATTTATCTCTTGTTCTTACCCGTAGACAGATAGATGAAACCTTTGGTAAATAAAGACATGGCAGTTGCTTTATAATGTAAAAATAGTCTTAATATAATTTGACTACAAAATAAGAAAGTAATATAATATAAATACAAAACACTTAGAAACTTAGAAAATTTACCTTTTGAATTCAGTAGATATAAAAATGTCCTCTAAGTTTGAAATAATAACACAATAAAATAGTCATCATTTACTTTTACAAGTAAAAGTACTCTTAGACAAAGAATCCAGATATTTTGTATATACCTATTCTTTCCTAAAAATAGAAAGTTCCCAGTGCAATGTACATATGGGTCCTGACTTGATGGCCACCAGATTCAATTCAATTCAATAAAATTAATAATCACCTTTCATATCTATGACAATAATTTGAAATCTAGTGGGAGCACAATAGATAAGTAGAGTACACATAAAACTAAAATGCCAAACAGGAATATACATTAGGAGGATTTTGAAAAATCCTGCGGCTGGCAGGATGGAGGTGAGGAAGAGGATGTGAGTGAGCGAGGGAATGAAAGGAGAGTGTGTGGATGTGTGTGGTGTGTATGTGAGTGAGTGAGGGACAGTTAAATATGGCAGGAGCAGCAGGGGCTGGCACACGAGGCTCTCTTGGACAGGGAGCACCTACCACTGCTGCAGGCACTCCCCAGACTGGGGGACTTGGGCACGGAGCCCAGGCCATCTTGAAGGGGAGAGTGGCCTCTTCTAGGAATTCATCAGCACCACCACCCAGACAGGACTTGGACACTGCCCATGACCCTACAACCACTCCAGCCAAAATCCTGCTGCCCCACCCACAGACCTCTACCTCCAAAGGTACACCACTCCCACAGCATTAAGTGAAACTTCCCCTCTACCCAGAGTGCAGACTTCCAGGGCACACCACTCCATAGGCAGTTTTTGGGAGCTACTGTGAGTCCCCGCTAGGTGTGCAGACATGGCCACTCTCCCCCACAGTAGAAATTCTGAATTCCTTCTTCCTGAATAACTTCCCACAGACAACCCAGCTGCACAACTTCAGTGCCAGGGAACCACAGAGTGCCTCAGAGCTCTACGCAGGCAAAGGCACTGCCATAGTCATGTATTCCCAATAAGCAGGCTCCCTGAGCCCATCTATCTACACGGTGCTCTGGGGAGCCGCTGTGAGCCTCAGCTGGGTGTGATCTTGGACAAACAGGGACGCACTGCCCTGGAAGTAGAAATTCTGAATTCACTCATCCTGGACACCTGCCCACAGACACCTCGATTATGTGGCTTCAGAGCCAGAGCCCATAAGAGTGCTTCAGAGCATGGCACTGGCAAAGGTACCATGGGTGCCCCTGTGAAGCGCCATTGGGAGCGTGCACCTATGCACCACAGGTGCAGCAGCAAAAACTGAGTCTTCCCACCACACAGTTGCAGAACTCTGGACACTACAGCACAAACTTTTCCAGTATGAAGACCTCCCAAGCTCACCCCTGCACAGGCAGCCCTTGGGTGCTGCTGTGAGCCCCTGCTAGGCACACATTTATACAAATAGGGACACACTGTTGGGCGGTAGAAACACTAAACTCCATCTTTTGGGATACCTGTACACAATTCCGTGGCTTCAGCGCCAGGGCCCTTCAGAGTGCATCAGTACACTCTGCTGGGAAACGCACCATGGGTGCCCCTGTGAGCTGCACAGTGGCACGTGTAACCAAACACGGAGGCAGCAGCAAAAGCTGAGTCTGCCCATCCCAAAACTACAGAACTCTGGACACCACAGTCATGCCTTTCCAGAGTGCAGGCCCCCTGAAATGCACCACCCCAATAGATGGTTCCTGGGTGCCACTGTGAATCCATGCTGGGCATGTGCAATTTCAACCAAGGGTTCAAGACAGCAAAAATTGGGACACCCCACTTCATGGCTGCTGACTTCTAGACATCACAGTTGTGCCTTTCCAGCTTGCAGGCCCACATCAAGAGAACTCAAATAGCTCAAGTAGGGAGTTCTGCTAGATTACCAAGCCCAGGAGACTTGAGAGATCACACCAGTAGCTCCGTCCCAAAAAGAACCTGGGTAGCAAAGCAAATGGATCTACAATTAAAACAGTACAGCAAAACATGGGAAGACAGCCCTAACTGGTTTGGCCCAGTGGATAGAGTGTTGGCCTGTGGACTCAAGGGTCCCAGGTTTGATTCCGGTCAAGGGCATGTACCTTGGTTGCGGGCACATCCCCAGTAGGAAGTGTGCAGAAGGCAGCTGATCAATGTTTCGCTCTCATCGATGTTTCTAACTCTCTATCCCTCTCCCTTCCTCTCTGTAAAAAAATCAATAAAATATATTAAAAAAAAGAAAAATCAATGGTGAGATAGAATCATTGATTGGCTGCCTCCTACATGCCCCCACTGGAGACCAAGCTGCAACCGGGGCATGTGCCTCGACCAGAATTGAACCTTAATCTCCTATTTCATAGGTCAATGCTCAAATACTAAGCCAAACCACCTGGGCATAAAGCTTTTTTTAAAAAAAATTAAACTATAGTGACATAAAGCATTATTAGTTTCAGGTGTATAATGTAGTGAGTTTCACATTTATACACCTTACAAAGTGATCACCACAAAAAGTTCACTATTCATCTGTCACCATACAAAATTATTGTGATATTACTGACTGTATTCCCTGGGCTGTATTTTATATCCTCATGACTTATTTATGTTATAAATTTGTACCTCTTAATCCCCTTTACCTTTTTTTCCCCATACCCCCACCACTCAACCCTCTGGTAACTATCAGTTTTTCTGTACCTTTTTGTTAATTTGCTTAGTGTTTCAGTCTTTACACATAAGTGAAATGATAAAAGTATTTGTCTTTCTCTAATTTATTTCATTTTGCATAATATCATCTAGGTCTATCCATATTGTCACAAATGGCAATATTTTATTCTTTTACATGACTGTCACAAATGGAAACATTTTATTCTTTTTCATTCATCTATTGATGAACACCTACCTTGCTTCCATATCTTGGCTAATGTAGATAATGCTGCAGTAAACATAGGGATGCATATACCTTTTTGAATTAGTGTTTCATTTTCTTTTTTAAAAAAAATTTATTGTTCAGATTACAATTGTTCCTCTTTTTCCCCCCATAGCTCCCCTCCTCCCAGTTCTCACCCCACCCTCTGCCCTTACCCCCACCCCCTCTCTGTCCTCATCCATAGGTGTATGATTTTTGTCCAGTCTCTTCCTGCACCCCCAACACCCTTTTCCCCCTGAGAATTGTCAGTCCACTCCCTTTCTATGCCTCTGAGTCTATCCTATTCACCAGTTTATTCTGTTCATCAGATTTTTTATTCACTTGATTTTTAGATTCACTTGTTGATAG
>PVJC01033156.1:0-22232 GCA_004026665.1 Murina feae | reverse complement strand
GGGGCACCTCCGCTGCAGGGCTCCTGGATGTGTCCGAGTCTGTAACTTTTCAATCTCAAGAGATTAGTTTTCATTTTAGCAAGGATGGCTATAAATTTGGGTAATGGTTCTTAAACTTAATGTGCAAACGAATCGCCTGAGTATCTAATTCTGAAATTCTTCTTGAGAGTGAGTAGGGAAACATGACAAAATATCCAATTTAGAATAAAACTTGGTCTGATCCAAAACATTTAAACTGTTTCTTTAAAAAGTGTTCAACTTCTAGTAGGTAAAATTTCTCAGGTACCATCTCCTCTTATTTCCCCTTGTAGGGTGGCAGCTGGGTATATGAGGGGATTAGGGGGCTTCATGGTGATGGATGGGGTTCCTGTCATTTCCTGGTTCTCGAGTGTTCACTGGTGCAGACCCTTGCTCTCCATCAGGCCTCCCTCTTAGTGCTCTGACTTATTTCTGCTGTGGTGTCACTTTGTCCCAGCATGGCAGGCCCCAAATCAGTGTGGCTGGATCTTAACTCAGGTGCCCACAGGACATGGGTCTTGAGGGAGCATCAACATTGCTATCCTAGATCCCTCTGTCTAACCACATGGGCTTTCCTAATTAGGCTGAGTGGCCATATGTTGGTGTGAGGTCCCATGCACAGTCATCTCCTCCTTGCATCCCAAATGGAGAAAAAGGGGCAAATTTTCCTTCTCTTCAAGGTGTTTCCCTTTTGATAGCACACACCACCTTCTCTGGGAAAAAGTCTGAGAGGGGGACATCAGAATGAACACCCGAATCTCATTTCTTTCTTCATTTTCATCCTATAATCCCCAGAGCCCAAAATGAGGAGGTTTTTGTCTTTCCCTACCTACATTTTTATCTTCTACAATTAAGCAAGAGATTTCCTGTGAACAGGTGGAAATGGGATTTTGTCAGCACTAAGGAGAACTCAATGGGCATGGGTCCTCCAGGATTGCTTGTTAATAAATGAAAGGAGGAAATAAAAGCATTTAGAGAATCATTTCTCTCTAAAACGGCATGGCTCTTAAGCTTACCGACTTTCTGCTAAATCCTGTTTCATATGTCAGATGCTGAATATTACATCAGTCTTTATTTTTATTTTTCCCTCCCTAACACATCTCCCCAGGCAGATGGAGGCTCTAGGACATGCACTTGGAAATGCAAAGCAAATAAAGCACATTAATAATTTAAAAACTATCTCTAATATATACTGCTGTATTATAAATGATAATAAAAGATAGATATCAGAAAATAAAGAGCAAAATAGCTTTGAAGGAGAGGAGGGAAAGTAAATAATAAATTTCAATTGCTCAAAGCTGGTTTCTTTAGTCCTGGTTTCAGGGGGCAGTCTCAAAGGCATAGATGCTGAGAAAGAATAGTTAGTATATGGGTCACAATTTGGGGCATCTATTGGTAGACATAAATTTGAAAATTAGATATGGATCATGTCTTTGATCTGGTAAGGAAGTTAAGTGTTGAATTCAAGTATTTATAAGACTCTGGCAAATCATACCAATGTTCTTTGCTTCAATTTTTCTCCCTTCACTTTTATGAAGTTCGATAAAAAACCATTCTCTTATCTTTCTTGCTGACATCAGAGGAATGTGGGGGAGGAAAAAATTTAAAGAAGAATGAAGATCTCTTTAGAAGAAGGCTGAGATATTAAATTGATTACATCATTTACTGTTACACGTCAAGAATGGGCAGCTTTCTTATTCTGTATCTTGAATAATGGAATCCTTGCAAACCGGTGGGCAGTTAAAGACTTGGAAAAGGATCACGTATTCTTATTTAATTTCACATTTCCTCACTTCTTGTTTTGATCGGGAGTGAGATAAAAGGAGGACTTGGAAATGCACAGTGATTGGAAAGGGCAGCAGGAGAGCCCTCGCATGTGATATGAGGTGACAGATGATTCCACGTGGTAGCCAAACCTCAGCAGGAAAACGGAGAGCATTTTAAAGTTAAAGAGTCCTGGGAACTATTTCAGAGCAGGGTGATTGTTAATAGGGCTTTATTATTTAGACTTGCTCAGCAAGTGTACATGGATACAGCATCCTTGAAGATTTTGAACACTTCATAATTGGTTTCATGATGGACCCTCTCATTTCCCAATTTTTCCCAAAAGAATCTCCATTTTGTCCAAAGGCTGTTAGCTTTAAATTCCATCTTGACCATGAATGCAGGATGTGGGTTTTGTTCCTACACTTCCCCTCTTTTTTTTTTTTTCCCCCTGAGAGCTTTTGTAGCAATAGGGACATGTCATTCACTTTTTCCTTTTTTTTGTTTTTTGTTTTGTTTTGTTTGAAAACTACTGTAATAAAGGTAGGCCATGAATATATTCTGGTAGCATGATTTGCAAATGAGAAAATTTTTAAAGATGCCTTTCTTGATAAACCCATTTGTGTTGTCTTGATTTAAAAATAAAATCACTGCCAGGTGGCGTTTCCTTTTCTCCCAAGCACCCCTGATCCCAGTGTACAAATAATGTTTATATTCCAGTTCACAGGGAAAAAGGGAACGTGAAAATATTTCATTGAAAGCTGACAGCTTTAATGAACTTTAAAGGTTAACCTTGGTGCTAGTTAGCATATCTATTCATGTCTCCATCAGTCTATTGAATTACTCAGTTGAACACGCACACAAAAGCAAAAGTTGAAAAAAAAATACCCAGAAAGCCAACATTAATAATTCATAAATACTGGAGGCTGGTGACTGACAATTTCCTCCCACTGTGTTGAAGTCTGTTAAGAACTGATTCCTCATAGCTCCTAAGTTACTGTAGAAACTCAGCGAGCAGCCCTGTCCGGGAATGCTAATGTTCCTGTAAGTGGTTAGCTGCTGAAACACACTGTGGATTTTCATCCCCTCAAGCACTTGTTCATGTTCCTTTGGATTAGTGTAAGGTATGGCTTTTCGTGAGATGTTTAGCTGACAGTTTTTATATTTGAATTTCACAAGCATCTGCAGACCATAAAGAACTCCAAATTCAGCCACTATCCTCCATTACAAAGTAAATCGGCGTTTTTGAACAGATCTCAGATACCAATTATAGTATTAATAAGGATATACAATCACGTTGTCTGCTCTGGCAGGATTATAAGTGAGGTAGCTCCTGACAGGGCTGGCTTGTCTCGGAATTTATCCTCCTCCTCCTTCCATGTGCATCAAATCGTGTTGATCAAACCTTCCCATTAGAAATAGAAGCTATCAACTTCTTTTGGTATTAAGCATTTTTCCCAGGGGTATAGGGACAAATACTACCACTGTTGCCTGACAGTGAATTGATTCCAAGCTCTTGTATGGGAAAAATAAAAATGCAGGCTTGATTTATCAGAAAGATTTCGCAAAGAGCTCTCCTAGAGGACTGAGAAAGAGACTCAGTGCTGGTGCCAATCGCTTTTCTTACCTGGGTTGCTTCAAAAAGAATTCCAAAGCCGTTGTCTCTCTAGCTCCTGGTTGATATTTCTACCACCTGTCAATGATTAAACTCCCCTGTATGTTTTTTCATGCAGAGTTTTTAATTTTCCTGCCTGTCATTTGGAAAGAGCAATGGACTTAGGTGGATGGTGCGTCATCTCAGACTTGGGAAATGGTTATTTTGAAATGAGGTTTTCTCTTAGTTCTCACACACCAGCTTCTAAATATGAAACGATGGCAGTGTTCCGATGTTAAAAACAAACACTTGGCTCCTTATATTGCAGGGTTGGAAATGGGTTTATATTTGGGATAGTTAGATAAATCACTCCATCTCTGCCCTTGTTAGCAACCTCTCTTTCATTACCCTTAAATTGCAGTTAAAGTAACATTAACTAAAGACCTTCCTCATTAAAATCTTAATCTCATGGGCTGTCACTAAAAGATGTGTTTGAAGAAGATTTGCATGTGGTAGAGTAGAAAAAAGAATTGATCGATTAATTTAAGACATTGGTATTAAGTAATAAATAAAGCCCCAAACATCTATTGAACACCTTTCCTCTGTGAATAATGTCATCTGGAACAATGAATGTATTAGCCATTTGTAGTTGACGTGGTTTGAACTCCTGCGCTGCTGATTCATGACCAAGTAAGTGCAGGCAAGCTGTCTGAGCCCCTGTTTTCTTGTCTGCAAATTGGAGATAAAGTATTTACCTAATAGGTTGCAGTGCAGGTTATATAAGATGATGTTGATGAACTATGTAGCAGAATTAATAGTAAATGCTGCTTTCTTTTTCCTTACATTAGAATCAGAGCTATCTTTTCAAAAGGTATTGTGTGAGTGCGAGTGTGATGTGTGTGTGTGTGCATTCCTTTATTATAATCTTGAGAGGTAGAAGAAGCAGACATTGATAACTTTTATTTTGCAGATGAAGAAATCCAGGCAAAATCAAATTATGTGACTTGGTCAAGTTTGACTCTAATTCAGAATTGGAATTTGAGTCTACTGATTTTCTTCTTTATGCTATTTTTTATGAATATAGACTGATTCTCTGTACCACCTTATAAGGATGTCCAAATTAAATAACAAATAATCTTATTTCAAACAAAATTTATTATGCTGAAGGATAAGGGTTAATTTAACAGGAGGGAGGAAAATGTTTCCAAGTTTACTGATGTAATAGTCATTTATATGTTATAATACAAAAAATTTTTTTTGCTTAATAATTATAATCACTGATTGTTATTTTGAGCTTACAAAGTATCAGGAATTGTGGTAAATGGTATAAAATATTAATTTTTATTTCTTACAGCAATCTTATGATATTAACACTATTAGTATCTACATTTTATAGTTGAGGAAGGCACAAAAAGGTTAAGTAAATAGCACAAAAATCACTCATCTAGTGGGCAGTGAAACTGCTTTTCCCCATCAGGAACTATAATAAGGATTCACATTACACACTATATAAATTTTGTTTCCTAATTATTGATATAATATCAATTATGATAAAACAGAGAATAATGTCTCAAAGTGTTTGTGATTATGACTTTCTTTGAGGTTTGACTTCAAAATATTAAGAGAATTTCAAAGAAATTGTAGCACATATTTTAGTCTATACAATTTTTTAAAAATTTGTTATTAATCTTTTATTTAATAAATAAAGACTTAATACAAAATTGAATGGCATAGTCAAATGCAATGGTATAGATGATCTATTTTTTGTATCTGGCACTGTATTTACTTTATATAAAATAAAATATCAATTATAATTTTATTTCTAAAACCAAAGTTAATTAATATGAATTTGGTCATAATACTCCTTCACTTACCTATACAGAATTAAATCTTTTATTAGGAACCCTATTAACACCTTTTTATTGAATTTTCTGATCATTCTCTGCAGCTTATAACACAGCAAACCAAAATGAAAGGCACACACAAAAAAAGAAATGTTAGGATCAAATAAAAAGAAAAGCATAATTATCCTATCTAATAAAAGAGTAATATGCAAATTGACCATCATATGTCCTTCATAAGGAGACTTTTTTTTTTAATGTGGCAAGAGAAATAAAAAAAGAATTGGAAAAAATCAAAGCACAATCACTAATATGGCCAGAAAAACTTATCAGTGAAATTTCAAGTTATTAGTGCTGCCAAGTCCCTGCCCAGAAAACAAACAAACATGAATTCTATCTGGAGGGAAGCACAAACCACAAACTCAAGCAGGAGGTACAGAGCTTTTGACAGTTTTTGGGTGCTCAGAAGACAAACATTAGAGTTCATAGCTCTCCAAAATGAGAAAGCAATAAGTGTCCCAGGTTTTTGGTTGAGCCTTCTGAAGGTCTAAACCCTGGCTATAAGCATAAACTGAAACTAGATTAGATTTTCCAAAAACAGGACTCAAATCTCAAATCATCTCAATCTCTTATTGGATAATAATCATTCCCTCATCCAATTAGCTGCCTGACAAAAAGGTAAATTATCTCTGAAGTAAGAAAACATCATTAGAAGCTTTTACATTTTTAGATACATTATAGCTGGCATTCAAAAACTCTTACCTGATATGCCAACAAGACTAATTTACTGATAACCAAGAGGAAAAACACAAAGACCACAGACCTTCAGGTAATCCAGGTACTGACAATAATATTGTTAGAAAGTGGGGAATGGGGTATTTTGCCAGAGAATTAGAACCTATAAAAAATAATGTACAGGGAATTCTACAATTCAGAAATTTATGAACTGAAATTAAGAACTCAATAGATTGATTTTACAGGAGATTAGATAAAGCAGGAGAGAGAATTAGGGTAATTATTAAAAGATTCATAAAAGGAGGCATAACAAAAAGCTGACAAAGGAAAAATCAAATAATAAAAGCTAGTTGGAAAATTCAAAAGAAAGCAAAAAGAGAAAACAAAATGAAAAACAAATAGGATAATAAAAGATTTAAGGGGTTTCTCTCCATTGAGAGTTCTGCCTACTCTGCTTCCTGAGTTGGACTGGTTGGAGTTGACAAATACTAAGAGGAAATAATAGTCAATGATTTTTTAAAATGCCAGTCCTCTTTATTCTTGTTTGGATGCATCTATTTTACATAAGATGAATTAAAAAGCTCATGGATGGAATACAATGATTATTAAAAATAAGATTATTTTAGTCTATGCTTCTATTATTTATTATTATATTCAGTTTTTTTACTTATATTCAAAATTTTCAACATTCTATCTGTTTTGATTTTTTAAAAAGGCTTCTATTGGGAATTTTATATATATAAATTTTTTTTCCTGAAGCACATCCAGAAGTTGAATAGTTAGTGTTGCTGATGAATGCAATATAGTCGTTTACTCTTATTCAGCTTTTAAATTGTTAGTATAAGCTGAAGGGGAGGGGAAAAAAAATAAAACACCCAACAAACTCCAAACTAGTTCCAAGAATGGCTTTCTTTTAGCCAGTATTACATTTTTCACAGGATGGGGGAAAAAGCTTTAGTGGTTACATGCTGTTCTTGGGAAATACTTTTTAGTAATGCAAGAACTTAGTTGGCTGGGTAACTTGATTACTCTGGAAGCCATGCTATTAGCAGAACGGGAAAGGATCAAAAAGAAAAATAATATACATTAAGGCTACAGACATGCCATACAATACAATTACTTCAAGTTTTATATTTAAAAGGCTACTATATTTTTTCCTTTTTCCTTTCAGCACTGTGGTATTCTGGTAAGGGGTTTTATAAGAGGGAAGAAATGGATGCTATCCCAGAAAAGCTCAAGAGATTATTTTATGAATGAAAAAGGCCTGATGCTGGGAATAAGTCCATACTGACTTTCTTTACAGCTATTTCCAATGAATTGTGGTTATCCATGGGTAATCAATTTACTTTTTGTACCTTAGTTTTACATGAAAATGATCATTACAGTTTTTATTATGGAAATGTTATATTCATAATGGAGACAATTTATATAAAGTGTTTTTGTATACCAGAGAGAAAAGTGCAGTGTCCCTCAAAATCGTTACCTGGAATCTCACTAAGCATTATTCACTTATCAGTAGAAATTATGAGGAAAGAGCATCTTGGAGTTGATGTTAGTCGGGACAGGTTAGGTTATGCTGTAATAATAAATTCGTGGCTTAACAGAAAAGGATTTAATTTTTATTCATTCAATAGATTCTACATTGCTATCTTATGTGGGTCTACAGTGAAAGCTTTGTTCCAAACAATTACTTAGATCTAGACTGAAGGAGACTTACTATATTGTGTCACTGCCATTTCAAAAACACGGTTTGCGGGGTCTCTGAGAGGGAAAAAGAAAAAACACAGAGCATTCACACTGGCTTTTAAGTGCCTTGACCAGAAGTGGCATAAGTCACTCCCACTTACAAATCAGCCATCTAATTTCATCTCTCTGCCAGACCTGCAAAGTGCAGTCCCATGTGCCTAAGAGGAAGCAGAAAATCACAGAGCGGTGAACACTTGTAACCATAATGCACTGGAAGTCAGTGATTGAAAGATGCAAAGAAGCTCATCAAAGGGAGCCATTTGCAAATTAGGTGAACCTTTACCACTTATCTCATGTACATCACCACTGTAGTGTTTTAGTATTTCAATTTTGCTTTGGTTGAGGGCCAACAAAAATTCCCAGGCATCAGCATAACAAATTCTAACATTAAGTATCAGACTCTGAACTGCTCTCTGAGTATCAAATTGTGATCCTCTGATTCCATCAGTCAATTCTTAAATAGTTCTTTTTTTCCTTCCAAGAGCCTGCTGCTGTGTCCTGGCTAGAGAGAACAGGACCAGGGCCAAGTGAGATCTTGAGTTTCAAGATAGAGACATCTGGTCTGAGTTTTCTTAGCAGCTTATTGAATCCTACATTAATCTAGGCACATGTGATTCAGACACTTCATTTTATAGAAAAGGAAGAGATAATTTATGTAAAAGTGCCTAGCGCAGTTCTTGGCTTGTCTATAGTAGGTAGTCAGTCATTGCATACATACTTCATTTGCAAAGGAAGTAAAATATCATACTGACTTCTACTCTATAGGTTGATATTTAGTGGGATTCTCAAGTAACAATCTCCTTTCTACTTTTATACTTCTTACAAGTTTCACAATTATGAAGCTATTAGAACTTCTACTCAAAAGTAGGACTTCCTATTATAAGCCATACATTGGAGGTATAGCAGTGAACAAAACAGCCAAAGTTCCCATTCATGCTCTTGCAGTGTAGGGAGCATGGAACATACCAGCGGGATGTTCTAGGAAGAGAATTGAAGAGAGTAATGATATAGAGAATGAACGACTAGGGGATAATTCAGAGAGGTAGTGTAGCATCTAAAACAGAGGCAAGCCCTAGCTGGTTTGGCTCAGTGGATAGAGTGTTAGCCTGTGGACGGAAGAATTTTAGGTTCCTTTCCAGCCAAGGGCGTATGACTGGGTTGTGGGCTTGATCCCCAGTAGGGGGCATGCAGGAGGTAGCTGATCAATAATTCTCTCTTATCATTGATGTTTCTATCTCCTTCTCCCTCTCCTTTCCTCTCTGAAATCAACAAAAATATATGAATAAAATAAAATAAATAAAACAGAGGCAATACAAGCATTGTAGAAATAAAGAATGATGTGAATATGAGAAGAGCTGGAGAGTGAAGATCTGAAAAGCCTCCGCTCCAGAATCAGAAAAGTAGTCACTGAATCTCACCTGGACTAGCTAGAACTGCTTAAGCAAAGTTTAGACTAGTTCCTGAAGTAGGACTATGAAGTGGACCCGTGAAAGACTCCTGGTTTGACTCTCATAACCTCTCAAGAATGATTACTTCTGCTTTCCAAATCTTGCTCAAATTCTTCTCCTGGACACACCCTAATGCAGAAGCTTAGAGAAAAGAGGATTCTGAGAAATGTAACTCATAGCCCTAATTAGGTGGCCATGGTGGTTTGGTGCCCAGCTGACAGCTGAGGATTTGGCACCAATGATAAGCGTGACATTTCATCTGGGACCTGAATTACATGAAGCAGTCAGTGTCCAGGATCATAAGAAGAACATTCTAGGTAGGGGGACTAGCCAGCACAAGGGTACTGAGGCTGGGAAGAATGTCCTGTGCTCCCTGAAAACATCCAGGGGGCCAGTGAGCAAGAAGAGTGGAAGGAGATATGGGGGAGGAAATGAGGGATGGAATCACATGGGATCCTCTAGGCTACGGTGGGTCTCTCAGAGGTCTCTGTGTCTGACTAGCTTGTGCCTGGGTCCTGTGGGAGAGTGTGAGTGGAAAGCCAAAGAAGCCATTTAGAAGGAGGGACTCAGATAGACCTAGAGACCCAAGCTTTCCTGCTTTAGTGGTAGGCAGAGGAGAGAGACATTGAGTAGGGCAAGGGGCATTCACCACAGAGTGGCCAGAACACAATCGGGTTCTGTAGCATAGAGTGTAAAAAGAGTGCAGGACTGTGCTGAGCCTGAAAAAGGGGATATTTGGGGACATCCAGAGACAGTGACTTTGGGAAGGACACCCATGTTTTTGCAGTGGAAAAAAGCCACAGTATCAGAAGCTCTGTGCTCTGTAGTAGGTTTGAGCTGTCAACTAACACATTCAGAAACAAGTGAGAACTCCCATCCAGAAATAATAGGATGAAAAATAGAACACTTTGAGAAGGGAGATGGAGGTTCTGGGAAATTTGGGTCATTAAATGCTAGGGTGACCCACTGTCCTTAGAGCCTGAGTAAAAGCCATGGAGGACCTCAGCTTAAATTCACTAGACCCTCCTTGAACGTCTTTAGAAAGTTAACAGATATTAATTTCCCTCTGGAAATTTGCACAGCAATTTTCTTCATGTTGGGTGCACATGCTTCCATTAAACAACTGAGTGGCTTGGAGTTTTTTTAGTAGTTATACTTTCAAATCCAAATGTTATGCTTTTAGATATCTCGGTTCTCCAAAAACAACAACAAAAACAGCAAAACAAAACAAAACAACAACAACAACAACAAAAAACACACACTGGCTTGAGTTAATCAAAGGCAAGCTGGCCTATGCCCTGTAGTGACATTTATTTTGGGGTTAGCAAGATGGTTTCAATGTCCCCCAAATATTTCTTCTTTCCATTGTCTGAAATGCATGATGGAGAGGCAGATGGCCTACTATAATGGTACCACTATTGCGAACAGTGATAACTGCTCATTAATGCTGCCATATTAGCTTCCTCATCTTTTCTTTCTTACTTCCACAGTCCCCTTCTCATGCTTCCTGAATTTACCTCCTGAATAAATCACTTGCACACAAACTTTAGTCTCACTGTCATTTTGGGGGAAAGCACAACTAAAGAACGTAGCAATCACAGCTAAATGTACTAAGTTATGTACTATGTCATCTTTTGCTAAAACAACCATAAGAGGTATTTTATTATTATTATCCTCACTTTACACATGAGGACAATGAGGCACAGAGTAGTAAAGCAACTTGCTTATGGTCAATTAGCTGGTCACCAGCCTAGATCCCATGGGACTCTCACTTCATTGGCATCTCTTTTTTACCAATTTCTGATCAATTTTGTTCTTTTGGTATCCCATAAGGAAAACATTTAATCTCTCTGTCATGCTATCTAAAAATTGCTTCCCTCACATACTTCCTCCCTCATTATAATCCTATATAATAAAAGACTAATATGCAAATCTACCAAATGGTGGAACAGCTGGTCGCTATGATGCACACTGACCACCAGGGAGCAGAAACTCAAGGCAGTACACTCCCGCAGGGGGAGTGCCGCTCAGCCAGAAGCTGGGCTCACTGCTGGCGAGTGCAGCAGCAGTGGTGGGAGCCTTCCTGCTCTGTGCAGCACTAAGGAGCAGTGACCAGGTGGGCCGTAAGGAGTGAGGGGTCCCAGACTTCGAGAGGGATGTTGGCAGCCAGACATCCCCCAAGAGCTATGGAATGTGAGAGGGTGCAGTATGGGCTAAGGGATCCCCCAAGTGCACAAATTTCATGCACCAGGCCTCTAGTATATAATAATATGGTGCCATTTTTATAAAATTCCCCTAATCTGAGAATATCTGTAGAAGCATATATTACTGCTGATATATGTAACAACAGACCACTCGCCTCACCAACAACTTAACATTCCTCACATTACCAAGTCCTTGAGACTTGTCTGCCCCTGCATGAGAGGCTAAGGCTTTTGAGTCAAGGCTTTCATTTTGGCGAGCAATGACTGGGAGGAGGGGAATATGTGTGATGCATTTGTTTTTTACTTTTTATTGATTTTAGAGAGAGAGGAAGGAAGAGGGAAAAAAAGAGAGAGACATGGACCATCTGCCTCCTGCACACCCCCTACTAAACACAACTTGGCCGTGTGCCCTGACCAGGAATCTAACAGGTGATCAGGTGACCTCTCAGTGCATGGGACTATGCTCAACTAACTGAGCCACGCTGGCAAGGGCTGTGTGATGCATTTAGTTGCCTGTGGGTTTTATAGTGGTTTCTATTTTTGCTTTTGGGGTGTAACCCCAAAATAACCTATTTTTCTTTATCAACTGATTTGACTTTTTCTTACAATATGTAGGGCCACACTGATATGTCTATCTGTCAGGCAGTGACATCAGCCTGCCCCAGCATGGAAGCTAAGGCTAGGGGGTTGCATCTATGTTTATTTGGCTATGGTTGCATCTCTCTGTCTCTGTCTCTCTCTAAATGTCCCTCTCTTGCTGTCTCTTTCCCAGTGTGTGTAACTCACACATTGTTTTGTTTGATTGAAATAAAAAATGCTCTTAAAGAAGCTCAAACTATAGTCCATTTTTATACAGATTCAGGTCACGGATCTGGGCTTCACGATTTCTCTCTCTTCTCTGTACGTACACTGTGCACGTCTGCTTCTCTCTCTTTCTGTTTTGATCTCCTGTCTTCCTACCTCGGCTTTTTCTGCACACTAACCTGTTTGTCCGTGATAGTGACCTCAGTGCCCAGATTTTTATGACCTTTCAGCTCAGCTTCCCACAATTAAATGAATTGGTTTTTGTGTTCTGTTTACCAATTCCTGGAAGACAGAATAGAACGTGCAATGTGATTTGCCCAGTTGCAGCCAAGAGAGCATCCTTGCTACAAACAATTGGTGGGGATGGTGCTGTTTACTCAACAGGAGTTGCCAGTCTGAGAAGATTCTCTTAGTGGCAGAAAAACTGACCTCAATATTGGCTAAAATGTTTTTATTTTATTCTAGAGGCCTGAAGCAAGATTGGGCCAAAACCAGCTTTCCAATATCCCCTGAGGGGTCCTGATGGTGAGATGGCGCAGGCCAGGCCAAGGGACCCAACAGGTGCACAACTGGGGCCAGGGAAGGATGCAGGAGGTTGGCCAGCCAGGGAGGGATCAAGGGAGGGCTCCTGGGTGTGTCCTGCTCATCTTGCTCAGTCCTGATTGGCCAGACGCCAGCAGCAAGCTAACCTACTGGTCAGAGCGTCTGCCTACTGGTGGTCAGTGCACATCATAGCAAGTGGTTGAGTGGCCTTAGAATGTGATTAGCATATTATGCTTTGATTGGTGGAAAGGATGACCAGACGAACGGACATTAGGCTTTGATTATATAGGGTACATGTACAATGTTTACATATATTAAATTACAACATTTAATATATATAATGCGCTAAAATGTGCTAAAAGTATCTCATTTAATACACACAGTCACCCTGAGATGCGGATACAATTATCTCCATATTACAGATGGAGAGTCTGAGAGTCTGTGTCTCTCTCTTCCCAGGTGAGAGGCCTAGTGTTGGATTTGGCAACAGAGTTCAGGGTTTTTTGGTCTCTCCCTGGTACCCTTTTCTCTCTGGGCAAAAGAGTGCAAGGATTAGTTGGAAACCATTTTACATGCAAGAAGGACACTTGGTAGATGTCACTGCTCTCCCAGGAAGACAGGAGTGAAGTACACAGCTCACATTTTAAATTTTTTTGCCAGGTCAGGTCAGGGCAGCCCAGCCCAGGAGGTGAAGCTTGCCTGCTGATTCATAATGATGTCTCAAGGTGATGAGCAAAAAAGCCCTGTCCATTCATGGCCAGTATTCCCTGGGGTTGAGGCTCAGAGAGCAATGGAAAGGGAATATGTGAATCTTGAAGGCTTCAGAGCGAAGGTGAGCCCCGGACCTGGGCATTTTTCAGCTCAGGGCAGCAGAGAGGGCCCAGGGGAACTAGGCAGCATTAGAGAAATGATTACACGTGGCCTTCAATGAGCATCTGAGGAGCAAAAGTGGCCCTCCCATAGGATTTGTGGATGGTCTCCCAATTTTCAAGGACATGCCTGCAGAATTTCTTTATTCATCGATAGATATTGGTTGTCTCTGTGATTAGGGACCGTCCCTGAGGTCCTGGACAAATTGCTTAAATGCGCAATGTCCCCTCTCCTAGTTTTATATATATATATATGGATTTCTGAGGGAGAGAGAAAGGGAGAGGGAAGAGAGAGAAACATCATAAAACCCAGACATGTACCCTGACAGGGAGCGAACCTACAACCTTTTGGTGCATGAAACGATGCCTAATCAACGGAGCCGCACAGGCCAGGCCCACACTGCTTCTTAAAATGATATTTTAATTCAGAGAGAAGGTGAGGGTGGGCGGATTGGAGGGTAGGTGTGGAGTGATTAACTAGGGAACTTATGTGCATATATGCATAGCCCATGGACACAGACAATAAAATTGTGAATGCCTGGGAGGGGTGGGTGTAGGATGGAGGGGGTCAATGGGAAAAACAAACAAACAAACAAACAAACGAGACATCTGTAATACTTTCAATAATAAATTTTTAAAAATACCATAAAAAAAGATAATAGTTTTAGGGTGGGTCAGGCTAAGACCCAGAAAGACTAACAATGTGATTTAGGAAGGAGACTTTGGGCGACTGGATATCAGTTGTCCTAGAGACCGGATTCAACCATGTGGATAATCAAGCATGCCTGCCTAATAAAGCCCCATTACAAACTGAACTCTGCACTCAGGTACACTTCCTTGATTGGCAAAGCGCCATGCATATTGTCATACATCAATACTGGGAGGGTAATGTGTTCTGAGGGCAACGCACACTTGCTGTTTGGAACCCTTCCAGACCCTGCCCTATGCATCTCTGCTTTTGGCTGACACCGATCTGAATGCTTTCCCTGTAATAAACCATAACTGCAAATATAATAGCTTTCAGCGAGTTCTCTGAATTCTTATAGTGAATTATGAATAGTTTTATTCAGAGAGAAGGTGGGGGTGGGCGGAAGCTGTGGTGGTTTTGAAAACCCCCGGACATTTGGTTGGTGTCAGAACAGAGGGCAGTCTTGGGGACTTCAAACTTCACAGTTTAGCCGATTCTGGGTATATTATCAGGTCATTTTGGGATGCCAAGTCACTTGCCCAATGTCTCAGAACGAATGAAGGATGGTGCTGATAATCACTCCACAGCAATTATTGTTTTTGTGATATTTCAGTGTTGCTTTTTAAATTTTTGCCTCCAATTGCTTATGTTCAGTTCTTTGTGTTAAAAGAACTGATGTGGTTTCTGTTTTCATGATGGGAACTACATTGATACAGCAGTCGTGATATTCAAATGCTCCCTTTTTATTAAAAAACTTCACATTTCTATGGGGCTCTTAACTGTAAATACAATAAAAACTTTGTCTAAACTCTTAGAATGAGAAAGCGCGGAAAGCCGTGACAAAAGGGCTCATGGGTCAGTGTTTGATTAGTTAAGTGAATGGCCTTGCCTCAGGCTTTCCCAGACAAGGCACAGGCTTAGAGTGAATCAGTTGCTCCAAGTCCTGGTTTTGCAGAACATCTTCCATTCCTGGGCATTTTGGAACACTCAGGCAGGGGCTAACAGGATGTGAAGAGAAAGCAGTGCACGTGCACAGCTCCCTTACCTTTCCTTTCTCATTCTCGGTTGTCTTTTTATTTTTATTGTTGACACAATTACAGATGTCCCCATCTTCCCCCTTTACCCACCTCTATCCACCCTCCCCACCCCTTCCTTCTGGCCATCACCACACTGTTGTTGGTGCTATATCCATGTGTTCTTTGGCTAATCTCTTCACCTTGTTTCATCCACTTCCTCCCTCCCTGCCCACCTTCTTCCCTCTGATAGGGGTCAGTCTGTTCTATATATCCACATATGAGTGCGATCATATGGTATTTGTCTTTCTCTGGCTTATTTCACGTAGCAATCTAGGTGTCTAAGACTACCAGTTTGATGGAGTAGAGTGCCCCCGCTATGTTTTTTGGTTTTGGTCATATGAGTTTTCCCTTCTGTTTTACTGTTCCCTGACTAAGGACTACCAGTTGCAGGACCTTTCACAGATTAAATGATTTCCCAATCATTTTGAAGAATTGCTGCTGATTTAGTGTCTTTTAACGTTAGTGCCTCTGATAGGTAGATTGTGCCAAGTTAAAATTGGGAAAGCAAGGCCAATACAGTAATTGCTCATTAATATTCAGTCCATAGATCTGATTGTGCATGTGAAACTGTAAAGAGAAATCACCTCACTTCTGATTAAATGTCCTAGACATGATAGAGCTAGCAGGTGCGGATCATGTACTTTGTCTAGTTTATTAAAATTTAACTATGAAGATTATTGTAGACAAAGAGTAGCCCCTGCCATCTCACCTGAAATATGGTATATTAATAGAAAACGTGAAATATAGTAAAGCAATCAGGAAATGACTGCCTTTGAAAAGATAGTTTATTACTCACAATTATTGAGAGGGCTTGCCAGACTCATGAAGAGTTTTGTATTAGTCACCATTCTCCAGAGAAACAGAACCAAAAGGAGATTTTTTGTAAGATCTATTATAAGGAATTGGCTCACATGATTATGAAGGCTGAGAAGCCCAAAGATCTGCAGTTGGCAAACTGGAGAACCAGGAGAGCCCGTGTAGTTCCTGTCCAAAAGCCAAGAAGAGTTGATTCAGTTCAAGTCCAAAAATAGGAAATGACCAGAATGGTCAGACAGGAGAAATTCCTCTTTACTTGTGTGTGGGGTGGTGGGGTGGTGGGGGAGTGGGGGTTGTTTCTTTTGTTCTATGCAGGTCTTTAATTGATTGGCTGAGACCCACCAACATTACAAAGGACCATCTGCTTTATTTAGTGCGCTGATTTAAATGTTAATCTCCTCCCCAAACCCTCACAAGCACACCCAGATTAATATTTCACCAAATATCTGGGCACCGTGTAGCTCAGTCAAGTTGCCTCATAAAATTAACCATCACTGGGGGCCACACGGGGAAATTACTGGGCTTGGTCACAAGGCAAAGGCGAGGGAAGAACTGTGGAATATAATGTATCTAACTAATAGTGAACACTTATTTTAATTAGTATATTTTTGTTATTATTAAAATACAGACATTTGAGGTCTTGGAATGAGGTCAGGGTTCATGGAAACTTGGTACTCAGAAAAACTCAAGATATCTGGAATGATTACTAAATTTAGTCTAGTGAAATTATGAGTCAAGTAGACTTATTTTCACTCATCTATTGGCAGCTAGAATATGTCTTTGAGTAATTTTTAAATTTTTAACCATATATAGTGGCATATTGTCTGTACTCTAGCCCATTTATATTTTTTTCTTTTTTCTTTAGACTTGATCAAAACTGGTCTTTAGTTGAAGTCACTATCTTTTAAAGTTTAGTAGTCTTTTCTTTGTTATCTTTTTCTCATTTAGTATAACAGAGAAGGCAAATTTCTGCCCAATCTTAACGTGTGTGTGTGTGTGTGTGTGTGTGTGTGTTTTTACATGGTGGCCAGTTATATGTATGTGCACATGCGAGCAAATATTTGAGGAAAATGTCAATGGAGGAACCTTGGGGCATACATCTGTGTTGTTTTGTTTTTGTTCAATTTTTCTCTTTTTGAGCAAAAGATTCAATCTTAAAAATCTATTTATTCATGTAAAAATGTTTTCTCCTATTATCTTTTCACTATTGCTTCAGTTCTGTGTTATTTTATTTCTTAGACTTCCTTTGCAATTTCATAGAATCCTGTACATTTGTCTTCCATGACTCTTAGCTCTAACTATTTAAATCTTTCTATCTACTTTCCCTAAGTTTAGGGAGAATTTCTGGAGCTCACTGCTTTACAAATTTGAATTTCTAAATAAATTAACTTGTTAGTCAGTCTCCATTAATTTTATTAAGTTTGTTATTTGTGTTTTTTTACCCCCACACCTGGTATACTTTCATAGAACAGGTCCTTTGACTCCTATTGTAAACACATAATATAGGAGTTCTAAAGCACTTTCTTATTCCTTGCAGTAATTTTTATTTCATAGAAGACATTTGCTCTGAATTCTCATGATGATACCTTTTTCTTTAAACTACTATATCTTTTTTATATGTCTTGTACTTCTTTTTTCTTAGTTGTTCCCTCTTGCAAAGGAATATTTAGGCTTGTCAGGGACTGGGAGTTAAAAAGAGTTCTATCAGAAATGGGCACGAAGCACTGTTTGAATTTTTTATGCCAGACGAAGGGTAAAGGACAGTATTTGGTTTCATTTCACCAGCTGAAAGATCCTTCAGCCTATGGGGAATGGGGATAGAGCCAGAATTGGAGAAGACAGAGCCAGTTACACTTGGGAACTTTGCCTGGAATTTCCATTTTGTGTCTGGCATGCAGTCAGGATTTTTCTAGGGCAGGGCCTCTGCTATTGTCTGGCAAAGCTGTACTCTTTAAGATCTGACAGTATCGTTGCCCCTACTCTCCACTAAGTGTGGCCATCAGGACCAGTTTTAACCAGGGTAACTGCCACCACAGGGTCTCCATGTGGCATGACCTCCAGTGTGAGAAATACATTTGGCGCCACTGGTGGGATGCAGATTTCTCCTTCCTGCTCCCCTCCTCCCTGGTTCTCTTACCTCTGCCAAAGTGTCTTTCTAACATTTTTAGAACACCTGCTTTATGCAAATTGCTCTGCTATGACTGTGCTGCTAGGCAGGATAGAAAGAAATACAAGGGGGAGGTATGTACTACCTAATTAAGCAGAAATAGTTCACATTTATCCAGTGCGCACCACACCCCGGGAACTTCACTTAGTACTTTACGTACATCAGAGGGAATGATACTCACGGTAACCCTACGATTTGGAAACTATTAGTTTCCTTCTTCGACCAATAGAGAAACAGAGATCTAAAAAGGATTCAGGTGCTTGTCAACCTCATACAGGTAGCAGGTGGCAGGGGTGGAATCTGAACATGCAAAGTTTGTCTCCAGGCTGCATGTCCTTCGTCTGTGGTTTGGCCAAATGGAAGTTCAGGCTTTAAATGCTGGGTGTTCAGAGAGGGTGAGACATCAGGAAACCTGACAAGAACTGGGGTACAGTGAGTCTCAGCAAAGTCAGATTCTCCTCACCCTAGCATCAGGCTGCAGACTCGCCCCTTTGTGCATGCACCCTCACCATCAGAGGCCCTTCTCCCCAGTTTCCCATTTTGCAGCCTTCGTTGATGGCAGCTCTGCCCACCTGTGTTTGCAAGAAGCTGGAATGCTCCCTTGCCTGTTTTAAGCCGTTTGCCTATGACAGAGTATGAATAATAAGATCAGAAACATCTCTAGTATAACTTTAGAGGCCCTGTGTGCTGTTTCAGCGTCACTGTGTTGCTTTTCCTTTTCTCTCTAGAATAGATTGGCTACTGGCTCTGATCTTTTCAAAAAAACATAAAAGGGTCATTTCTAGCTTTAGGGGTGATTTATCCAAGTGAAAATTCAAATATTTTGTACAAACCTAATGTGCACATTTTTGTAGAAACCGTAGTGTAATTGCAACTGTCACATTCAAGATAATTCAAGAGGGAAGAAATGTTGTCAATGTTGTTTTTTTCTTCTTGATGTCATTAGAATTTGGTTCTATGTTATGTCATTGTTATCTCTAGGAGTTTACTAAGTGATTAAGGGCACAAGGTGTTCCATTGGCTTTACATGGAGAAAGGTAGAGGAACAGTCTCTGCCCCTCAGGGATTCACTATTTAAGATGAATTTATGATAAATACCACTGACATAGATATTAAGACCAGAAAAGATGAAATCCCTCTGAGAAAGGCAGCAGCATATAGCACCGTACAGTGTGCTACAATATAGTTTTCACACATAATGTAGTACTCTTAGTATATATGGCTTGTAGTAAACTATAGCTGTAGTATAATATTTAGGAGCACAGATTCTGAAGCCACAGACTGCTGATTCGAATTCGCACTCTCCATGCAGCTGTAGCTCCTTAAGAAAGTCGCAGTTTTTTCATCTGTAACATGGGGGTGCTACTCATATCTATCTCCTAAGATCATTGTGTTTATTAAGTAAGTGCACATATAGCACATATTATCATAAATGATTTGCATTATTTATATGTAATACATTTTTTATATCTGAAGGGAAAAATTTCCAGGAACATCACAGTATGTTTATTATCAGGTTCCTGGACCACAGGCCTTGGAGTTCTTTGTGTCAATTCCTATATTTTACAAATGAAAACAATGAGGCCGAGGAAGGTCCAAAAATTGACTGTGGTCCCATGCCTATAGTGAGATATGTAAATATATATATAGAATATATATATATATATATATATATATATATATATATATATATAGAGAGAGAGAGAGAGAGAGAGAGAGAGAGAGAGAGAATGACTTCAACACCACTCAAAGATTGATGTAGCCCTAACCAGTTTTGCTCAGTGGATAGAGCGTAGGCCTGCAGACTCAAGGGTCCCAGGTTCAATTCCAGTCAAGGGCATGTACCTTGGTTGCGGGCACATCCCCAGTAGGAAGTGTGCAGGAGGCAGCTGACCAATGTTTCTCTCTCATTGATGTTTCTAACTCTCTATCCCTCTCCCTTCCTCTCTGTAAAAAAAATTAATAAAATATACTTTAAAAAAGCCTTTCTGAAACTTTATTTTTTAAAAAAGATTGATATAATTAATAAATTATTAATCCTATTCCATCGTCATTGGATTTTACTCTTCCACCTACAATAATGTAACATAAAGCATAAGGAAGGAAAATGACTGAATTTAAGCCCATTCAATGAATTGTGCTGCACCAGGTATGTAAAGTAAGTTTAGTCTTAAGTCCTGTACCCCTCTGGCATTGATCACCTCTGAGAAGTGTTATGTAGAGCAGATGACTAGGGAAATCTATGCTCACAGGGTTAATGTGTGTGTTATGAACTTGGGTTCAGGCGTAACAGTCTAGAATCCATTAAAATTGCCTTTTATGTTGAGATTTTTTTTCTCTCACCAGTCAAACAACTCAACTTATAAATCATTAAGAAGAGTTTCAACTTTGAAAGTCACACTATCTTTTCCATTGAGACTATTTGCAAAACTACTTCATGTCTGAAGGACCTTTGAGGAAAACCACTGACAAAACCATGTTTTTGTGTTTTATGTCCTTTATTTATCCAGGGATAGGTTCATTTTGCCTATTTACTTATTTATGCTTCCTCAGAAACCACAGAGGAATTTAGGCCATTTAAAATTATTTTAGTAGGCGTCTTAGTCATTTGCTTTAGAATTTGATTTTCCAGTCAGAGTAATAGAAGCTATAAGCCTCTGCTATGGGCCAGGGACTCAATGTAGCTGGTAGAATCTGTACAGTCATTTGGCTCAGTTGGTATTGAGACTATAAATATAAAGATGAGAAATGCAGGGCCCAGGGAGTTTAAGTAACATTCCTAGGGTCAAATAGTAAAGAAAATGGCGGTATTCAGATTCAAACTCAGATTGGCCACATTTCAAATCATTATACCCTGTTTCCTGACTCTTGGCTAAATGCAGCTTAGTCCTTTGGAAACCTCTTAGATAAAAATTTGGGTGGGGGAGGCTGGGTTGGGGGTAGGGTTGTCATTTTTGTTGTTGGACTTAAGATCAGCCCTGAGCAAAATAATGAAGTAGGACACTTGCTCCCATCCCTCTCACTGTTCTTCCTGTTCCTCCAGGAACACACAGTCCTGTGCTATTTCTTGGAAGACCCACAGCAGCTGCCATCTGGATCTGCTCCAGCCACTTCCTCCTTCCCTTAACATTTTTGGTATCTCATTTTCTCTTACTGCTTTTCATGTGAGAGCTAGCTATCTGCTTATATTTATTCCCCAAAATGATTTTTATTTTAAGGAAAGCCTTTTGAAGATATTAGAATGCAACCCCAAAGACTTGCTAATTGTGTAATTTTGGGCAGTCGTTGGAGATGATTGACTTAAAGGCTTTCCTGCCCCTTCAAATCATACTTGGTGGCCATCCACCTACTTTTTCTATATAGGAGTTTCTCAACCTCAACACTATGGGTATTTTGGGCCTGATAATTCTTTGTTGTGGGAAGGTCTGTCTCTAGACCTTGCTACATGTCCCCTGGGGGGACGAACCTGACCCCAGTTGAGAACCACTGGTCTACATGAAAGTTAAATTCTGCTGAAAGTGATTATATAAGCAGCGTTTTGCCTCTTCCTAGGAATGAAAACCCATTTCGGGAACTCTTTAGACTCTTCACCTATAGTTTGTTAGGCCTTTGATGGCCTGAAATGTAGATGTTGAAAGACAATAATTTTTTTCTCAGTTGTTAAGAGGTTTGACTTCTTATTCTTATTTCTCTATAAATATTATTTCTGCTTTTAAAAATATAACACACTGTAGTAGATAATAGCATAGTCCTTAGTGTCAGAAACAGATCAGAAATTGAATTTCTATTCTCTATGGGGTATACAAGCTTATAGAACCTCCTTTTCATATTTGTAAAAAAAGAATGTGGTGTTTTGTTTTGTTTTTATGGCTCAACACTTTCTCTACCTCTCGTGCTCTGTAAAAAGGATATGATTTCT
>PVJC01033155.1:0-19525 GCA_004026665.1 Murina feae | reverse complement strand
CTAGCATTTTCTTGAAAAACCTAATAACCGTGGTTTTGAACTCTATATCCTGTCGTTTTCTTTCCTCCATTTCTGTCATTTGTGACCTGTTTCATCTCTGCATTTTGGCTGCTTCCCTTTCTGATTTAGGCGATCACTGCGAGGGATTAACCTCTAAGCCACTTGGTTATGAGAGTCAGCTGTGTCTACAGTGGGAGAATTTCTGTGCTGGAGACACCCTTATGGAGCAAGAGTTGTTTCAGTGGAGCTTTTATGCTCACTGCATCTGCCCCGAGTGTGTTCCTTGTGGATCTGTTTTGTTTAGGTTAGTCCCACTCTGGCCACTGGGTGCGGGCTGGCTCCTGTATCTTTAAGGAGGCGTTGATTAAGCCTGTGCCTTAGGCTACTCAGTCTTTTATCTGCAAAAGCCTCTGACGCAGCTTGGGAGGGGCGGGGCCTTGGGGAGTTTGCAGGGCGGGGCGGAGCAAATAGCTATGGCGCTTCTCAGCCCTGCGCTGAGAGACACCAGGTCTCTGTGTCCCACGGTAATTGCTGCAAGCAACGCTGAGAGAAACCCGCTTTGAATTTCCTCCTGATGCCAGTCAGTCCCCCTTCTCTGGGTGTCTGGGTCCTCAGAAACTCGCTTGGAACTGGAGTTCAGAGCCACTGGGAACTTGTGGCTCTCTCCGTTTTGGAAAAGAACTGCGTCCCCCGGCGCCGGCCCTTCCCCGAGCCCCGTGTGCACGCCTCCGTACCTCTGTACTTTGCTTCCGCCGCTCCTCTGAGTCTCACACTCTTCTCTAGTTGTAGGATTTTCACTCAGCCAGCCTTCCTGTGGGTGCGAGTGGTGTCCATGTGTTCTTTTCATGGTTTTTCTGAAATAGTTGTTCACGGCTGCATTTACGGTGTCTACCCTATGCCGCCATCTTGTTTCTCTTCCCTACTGAAATTCTGTATCTCAAAGAACATCTACTCCATAAAGCCATTATGATGTCTCTGGCCAGAAAGGACATCCCATTTTTCTGAATTGCCGTGAGACTTCCCCTGTACAGCCTTTATATTGTGATTAACTCTGTGTGTCTTTTCTTCTCCATTAGAGATAGGTTGCCTGATGTCCTGGTGTAGTGTGTGTTTTATGGTGTGTGACACATGCTCAGTAAAGTTCTGTCGAGAAAATGGTAAGTGAATGAGGGAGTGAGAATGTACTATGTCCAAAGAAGGATGTCTCAGGGCTTTTTGGGAGAGAAGTTAAGTGGTGATATTCATATCATTCTTCATCTTAAAGGTCTTTCTTCTCTGATTAAGTGCATTTCCCTTGCTCTATTGCTGGTCCCCAACCCAGAGTGTGAATGAGAAATCTGTTCTGAAACATAAAAAGTTTACAGAAGTCTTGGAAATATCCCTGAGATTCCAAATCAGAGGTGGGGCCCAGACATATGTATTTGTTTAAGCTTCAAAGATGGTTCTAGGGTAAGTCCAGGAAAGGTAATTGTTATAATTGGAACTGCAAAGAATTTCAAATATTGGTTAATGGATGCTTCCTGAACAATCCCTACATTAGCGATGAGGTTGAAGCTTGGGCAAAGTGAGTCAGGAGGAGAAATGAGTAGGTATGTGACAATAATGTAGATGTGGATGGGGAACGGGTGGGAAGGTGCTGGAGAGAAACTTTGTTTTTTGCCAACATAAAAATTGCATTGAGGTTTTTTTCTATCTTTTGTTTACCCTTAGCATAGTGAGAACCTGGAATAGCACTAAGAAGTCATGGGAGAGAACACACATACACACACACACACACAATTATAAGTGACAAAGCCAAATGTGAAACGTAAGTCCAAATGGGCTCAACTGAGTAATTTGAATAAGAATTCAACAAGAGATAAAGTAAACCAGGTCAGATTTAGGTAAAGAAAAGGGCAGGGAAATTATCTGGATTTTGAATTTAAAAGATATCTGTGATACTATCAATAATAAAATATATATTTAAAATACTACTAATAATAAAATTTTAAAAAATATAAAAGATGAGATTTTTCTAGAAATTGGATTTTGTATTCACTTTGCCCAAGTGAATGAAAGGTTGTACCTATTAGCTAAAGGGGACCCAAATGGTCACGCAATGCCCTGTCAGTCAAGAGCTTAGCTGGGTAGAAGGTGCAGGTTAGACAACAAAGGGAGAATAAAGAGAATAGCTGAAGGGCTCAGAATCTGGGGTTGGTTTTATTCACAGACTAGGAGCCCAGTGCACAATATATTGCTCACTGGGGGGGGGGAGGGGTCCCTCAGACTGGCCTGTACCCTCTCACAGTCTGGGACCCCTTGGGGGATGTCCACCTGCTGGCATGCCTGGCCAGCCTGGGTGAGGGGCTGATGGCAGTTTGCAAGCTGGCCAAGCCCACCCCGCCCACCCCGCCACCCCTCGGCCTGCCACCCACCCTGCTCACCCCAAAGCCCTCCACCCGCCAATAGCCCCACCCACTCCCCAGCCCATCACCTGCCCTGCCCACCCTACTGCCTGGACTGCACCCACCTCCGTGGCTGCCGGCCTCCATCTTGGCTGAGTTAATTTGCATACAGCTGCTCTGATTGGCTGGTGAGTGTGGCTTGGCTGGTGGGCGTGGCTTAGGCATCCCAGAGAAACGGTTAATTTCAATATAAATCTTTTATTAGAGTAGATGGTACTCCAGTCTTGCTGTTTTCTTGATAAAATTTAATGCTGTTGTGGAAGGAATAGAACCGCACCATTTGACAGTGTGTCCTTAGATTGGATTCAATCAAATATGATGCCTTCCAATCATTTACAGTTGGAGAATCTAAGGACAAAAAACTTAGGGAGAGTGACGTAAGTGATGTGCACAACAAGGGCCAGGTATGCCTACAGAAGCAGAGCCTTGTGTTCCATGCCTCTCATTGACCCATGGGAGGGTGGCCTTTGCAGGGAGGGAGTGGCTTTGCCGGGCCGAGAGGTGGGTTTGGAAAGCAAGTTCAAGAGCAACATTTTACTTTCCACATGTAACTGGCATTTACCATTTGCTTACAATGAGAAACATTAAACAATTTCCCACATTTCCTCTAAATGAATGGGATTCCGCAGGAAAACCCTAAAGGGAAGTGTTTAAAAAATTGGTGGCAGAGGAATTTCACTACGAGGAGACTGTTTGCTTATTAATAGGTTCTATGTTGCCAGCTCCAGGGGGACTGGCCTGAATAGCTGGCGGGGAAAGCATTCAAGGGCCTGGCTTGATGGAAATAGGGGAAAACAGGAGAAAAAGGAAGGGAAATAACTTCAGAAAAGATCAAGAGCTTGTCCTCTGTGGCTGCTTGGGGCTGAGTCATGGGGAAACTTGGAGCCTCGCTTCTTTTGTGCCTCATTTGCAGTTTATACGCAGTGTCTATGACATCTCATTCTGTGAGATGAGGCTGCCTTTAATTTCGGAAAAAAACCTGCTCTCGCTGCTGTGTGTATGGCCTGGTTAGAGAGGTTGTTGACACTGGCTGTGGGTTAATAAACATGTGAGAGGTATGTGTTTGCCTTTGTGAGGAATTATCTAGATACAATTTACAGCAACGTCACCCTCCTGCAGGAACTTTCCCTTGGTCCTCTGGCCCATGTTTATCATGCCTGAGGCAGGCCCTGTGCTGTGCTGGGGGTGCTGCACACTGAGCTATGTGGCCAGCTCACAAAGAGGCTGGCGGGGAAGAGGGAAAAGAAATAGACAATCACAGCACAAAGTGAGATAAACGCAGGGTGCAGATTTGTACTGGGTCTTAACGAAGGGCTGCCTATTTCAGCTGGGTAGGATGGAGAGGGCAGGAAACAGCGAAAGCTGCCTGGGGGAAGAGGCATCTTCTGAAGGAGATTTAAGAATTAGTTGGCAAGGTCTGAATTTTCAGTACTCGGGACCCACTGGAATTGTCTGCAAATTCTTTTGTGTGTTATGTGCATTTGCCTTTCTTCAGAGGGTAACTTTCATCACATCCTTAGAAGTCTAAGACTTTCTGTTTCTCCAGTTAATTATTTCATGAACAAAGCAGTGCTTTTGAATATTGTGTCCAACTAGTAGATGTTCTATTTCCCCACACATATGTGGGCGTTTATGTGTATATGCGCATGTATATAGGGAACTATAGCAAGAAGCACCAGTATGGTTAAATTCGTGTGCATACACATGAGTATTTTCCTGGAGTGAAGTCTCAGAGGAGTGACTGCTTCAACCAAGCATGTGAGGGTTTGAAAATGCTTGCTACCTATTGTCAGAATTTCCCCTTCACATTGTAGTGTTACATGGTTATTAGTAGAAGGGGAATGCCATTTTCCTGAAATCTTGCCAATGCTATTTTTATTGCCTTTTAATTAAGAAAAATATTGAACATAAAATGGTACAAAAGATAGACACCTATGAATTTATTTGCCAGATATAATAGAAGTAACAATTCCATCATGTTATGAAGAAGTGGAGTGTGATATATACAGCAGAAGCCTACGGCCCCATTTCTGCACCCCATTCACCTCCTTCCCTCTCCAGATATGTTTTATTATTAAATATATGGGGGTAATATTGCTGAATAACATTATATAATTTTCAGATGTACAACATTATAATTTACTGTCTGTGTACTCTATTGTGTGCTCACTACTTGCAGTCTAGTTTCCTTCCGTTGCCATATATTAGATTCCCTTGACCCACTTTGCTGTCCCCACTCAGCTTTCCCCCTGGGAACCACCATCCTATTGTGTATCTATGAGATATATACAATGGCATGCTACTTAGCCATAAAAAATATGAAATATTGCCACTTGAGACAACAAGGATGGATCTTGAGAGTATTATACCAAGTGAAATAAGTCATGGAAAAGGGCCAAAAAAGAACATTATCATTCATATTATCAGTCATCCTTCCCTTCCCCTCCCTGCCCTTGTCAGCCACTAATCTATTTTCTCTCTCTAGGGTTTGTCTATTCTGGATATTTCATATAAATGGAATCATACAATATGTGGTCTTTTGTGACTGACTTCTTTCACTTGACATAATGTTTTTAAGGTTTTTCCATGTTGTATCATGTGTCAGGACTTTATTCCTTTTTATGACTGAACTAGAGGCCCGGTGCATGAAAATTCATACACTGGAGGGGGTCCCTCAGCCCAACCTGCCCCCTCTCACAGTCTGGGAGCCCTCAGGGGCGGGAGGCAACCTGTTGATCAGGGGAAGGTGAGGCCCCATCACACCTCTGCTGCTGCCACTGCCAGCAGCACAAGCCTTGACCAGCCCTGGTTACCTGCACCTCGGGCCGGCCCTGGGCAGCCGCCATCCAAGGCTTGCCTGTACTTCAGGCTGACCATGGGTGGTTAGGGGCTGAGGGAACTGGGAGACTCCAGAGGCAGGCATGCAAAGCGGCCAGTCCCACCTGGGATGGGCCTGGCCTTGCCGTGTACCTGCTGCCCTGGTGGGGCTGAGGGGACTGGGTACTGGCATATTGTGGCTGTGGGCACCACCATCTTTGAGGGTGAGGCAGTCAATTAGCATATTTCCTCTTTATTAGATAGGATAATAATCCAGTGGGTGCATAAGCTATTTCTATTTACCCATTTATCAGTTGGTAAGCGTTTGTGTTGTTTTCACTTTTTGGTGATTATGAATAACGCTGCTGAGCATTCATGTACAAGTTCTTCTGTGGGCACATGTTTTTAATTACTTTGGGCATATACCTAGGAATAAAATTTCTGCATCACATGGTAAGTCAGTGTTTAACATTTTTAGTGGAATGGCCAAATTATTTTCCAAAGTGATTGTGCCATTTTATATTTGCACTGGTAATGTATGAGGTTCCAATTTCTCCACATCCTCCCTAACACTTATGATAATATTTTTTTTCTCTTTTAAATAACCATCCTAGGAAGTGTGAAATGATATAGCATTGTGGTTTTAAGTTGCATTTCCCCTAATGGCTAATGATGCTGAGCATCTTTTCATGTAAATAATTAAGATCTAGCCGCTTAACAAGTTGAATGTCTGTAACACACTGTTGTCTGTAGTCACTGCATTGAGCCTTAGGTCTCCAAGATTTATATTCCACCCTCTTGGTGACCTCCTGGTTCATAGGTTGATGCTCAACCACTGAGCCATGCAGCTGGGCTATCTTTTACTTTCTTGATATAATTGGTATCTTGAAATTTTTTTATTTTGGTGAAGTTCAATTTTCACCAACATTTCTCCTGTTTCCCTACCCCTGGTCCCTTGTAACCTCTATTTTACTGTTTTTATGGGTTTGCCTTTTAAAAATTCTACTCATGGGTGTGATCATACTTGCCTTTCTCTCTTTGACTTATCTCACTTAGTATAACATCCTCCAGGTCCAACCATATTGTTGTAAATGGCAGGATTTCCTCCTTTTTCATGGCTGAGTAATATTCCATTGCATATATGTGTTGATACACCATATCTTCTTCTTCCATTCACCCACAGACAGGCACTTGGCTTGTTTCCCTCTTATCTATTATGAATAATGCTGCAATAAAATGGAAATGCAGATGTCTCTTTAATATCCTGTTTTCATGTCCTTCAGATACAGGCCCAGAAGTGCAATTTCTGGATCATATGGTAGTTCTATTTCTGTTTTTTTGGTGGAACCTTTATATTGTTTCCCATAGTGGCTGAACCAATTTACCATCCCACCAATCATGTGCAAGGATTCGCTTTTCTCTACATCCTACATTTATCTATTGTCTTTCCTTTGATAGCCATTCTAATATGTGTGAGGTGGTCAGATAAGGGGTCAATATCCAAAATATATAGAGAACTCATACTATTTAATAACAAAACATCAAACAATCTGATTTAAAAATGGGTAGAGGAACTAAATAGCTATTTTTTTTTCCCAAAGAAGACTTTCAAGTGGCCAACAGGTGCATGAAAAGATGCTCAACGACACTAATCATCAGAAAAATGCAAATCAACAAGATATCATTATCTTCTCTTCTATTACTTCGGAGAACTGTCCCTGCTCTGGGCTCAGGCTGCCCTTCCACTCATACACTGGATATCCTTTCTTCTTGCCTCCTCATAGGCACCTCTCCAGCAACCCCACCCAACCTCCTACATATCTACTCTCACCTCTCTACTAAACTGTCCTATCACATAAATCTGACTTTATTTTCCCATCTTGAAAATGAACTCCTTCTTTATTTCACTTCCTCTCCAGCTGGCACCCCATCCTCCTCTCTTCTTTCTTAGCAAAACCCCTTGCAAGACTTGTTCTTCACTTCATGACAGTCAGAGTGGCCTCCTTGCTCCTCCACAAGCACACCAGGCCTGCTGCTGACTCAGAGCCTTTGCAGTTGCTGTTCCTTTGCCTGGCACATTCTTCCCCAAGATATCCATGTGGTCCTCTGACATCTTTCAGGTCTTAATCACATATTACTTTTATGGTGCCCTCCCTAAGCTGCCTATTTAAAATTGCAATCTTTCTAATAATTCCTATCTACTGTGGGGAAGCACGGGACTTGGTTGGAAAGTCTGTAAGGAGGAATCTCTGAAAGGTCAGGGGCTTTCAGGGGGACATTGTCAAAGGTGTCAGACCCTGCCTTGACTTTTCCAGACAAGTCTGAGCCCCAGGGTGTTTACTGGAATCTATGCTTAGTTTTCAGATGTCCTTGCTTAAAGGACACTACAGACACAAGTGTCTTCTCAAGGATTCTTACCCTCGAGATAGAATCTAATAGTTAATTTTAGTTCAAGCTCTTGTTACAATAAAAGCATAAGGAGGCAGGTAAATGGGGCTGTTTGGTTCTCTAGTCAGGCAGTCCCTTAGCCCTCTCTTTCACAGAAACGTGTGTCTGAGTAATCATTCATCCGTCGCTCAGGGTCTGCCAGTCAGCCCCGGCAATCTTTTTTTTTCTGTTTTGGTTTTCTCCATAGTAATTATCATCACTGAACATATTATGGTAGCTTATATTTTTGTTTACGATAATTTATTCCATCCCCTGTAATAGGGTTATGTGTACCCACCCTTGTCATGCTCATCTTAGGTGCAATAAACTTCCTCATACCATTGTCAGGTCTGGGTATGGGATTTGTGTTTACCAATGGAATGTGAGGGAACATGACATATGCCACTGCTAAGCAGAAGCTTTATATATAACAGCATGATTGGCTTGGTGTTTTACATTTTTGCCCTCTGCCACTATCAGAGCATGTCCCAGACAGGGGATCTTCATTCAGCCTATGTCCTGGCATGGATTAGATCGATAGTCAACTCAAAGCCTGAAGCAGAGCTGCAGGCAACCTGCAATCTTCTTATAACATTAGTGACATATAAATATCATTATAAACAACTGTGATTATGGAGAGTTTGTTACCCCCAGCAAAAGCTTAATATACATGCTATATTATTTTATTGTTGTTTCTTTTTATATTTTTATTGATTTTAGAGAGAGGATAGGAGAAGGAGAGAGAGAAACATCAATGATGACAGAGAGTCATTGATTGGCTGTCTCCTGCATGCCCCCTACTGGGGATCAAACCCACAACCCGGCATGTGCCCTGACTTGGAATTGAATCATGACCTCTTGATTCATGGACTGACACTCAATCACTGAGCCACACTGGCCAGGTAGCACATGCTATATATTATATTGAACAAAAATGATCTCTCTTTTCCTCTTGAAAGTATATGCCATGAAACAAGGGGTTTTGTCTGTTTCATTCATTGCTCTCCCCAGTACCTAAAAGAGTACCTGACTCATAGTAGAGCTTCATGAATATACTAGAGGCCTGGTGCACAAAAATTTGTGCACTGGGGGAGGGGGTCCCTCAGCTCGGCCTGTGCCCTCTCACAGTCTGGGAACCCTCAGGGGATGTCCACCTGCTGGCTTAGGCTGGCTCCCTGGGGAATCGGGCCTAAACTGCCAGTCAGACATCCTTAGTGCTGCTGAGGAGGCAGGAGAGGCTCCCACCAACACCACAGTACTGGCAGCTGTCAGCCTGGCTTGTGGCTGAGCAGAGCTCCCCAGTGGGAGTGCACTGACCACCAGGGGGCAGCTCCTGCATTGAGCGTCTGCCCCCTGGTGATCAGTGTGTGTCATAGTGACCAGTCATTTCCAGTGATTCTGCTGTTAGGGTCAATTTGCATATTACACTTTTATTATATAGGATAGAGGCCTGGTGCATGGGTGGGGGCTGGCTGGTTTGCCCTGAAGGATGTCCCAGATTGGGGTGGAGATCTTGCTTGGGTTCCTGGACAGCCTGGGTGAGGGGCTGAGGGCCATTTTCAGACTGGCCACACCCCCTTCAGGGTAGGGATCCCTGCTGGGGTGCCAGGCCAGCCTGGATTAGGGGCTGAGGGCTGTTTTCAGGCTGGCCACATTCCTTTCAGGGAGGAGAGTTCTAGTGGGGTACCTGGCCAGCCTGGGTGAGTGGCTGATGGCTGTTTGCAGGCTGGCCACAGCCCCTTCAGGGTGGGGATCCCTGCTGGGGTGCCTGGCCATCCTGGGTTAAGGGCTGATGGCTGTTTGCAGGCTGGCCACAGCCTCCAGCCACCCAAGCTCCCAGTGAGGCTGGCTGAAAGCAGGTATCTGGGGTGTATTTATCTTCTATAATTGAAACTTCATTCCCTTGAGCAGAGGCCACAGCCTGCCTAGGCAAGCAGCTTTCTCCATTGCTGGGGCAATGAAGCCTCCTGTTTGCTCTAGCCCTGTGGCTGCTGGCCACCCTCTTGGTTGGGTTAATTTGCATATAGTCACTCTGATTGGCTGGTGGGCATGGCTTGGGATGTAGCAGAGTGACACAATTAGCATATTACTCTTTTATTAGATTAGATATGTAGAATGAATTAATGCATGCTGGAAAAATCTCAGCCATTTTTTTCTTTAAATATTGCCTTTTCCCATTCTCCCTATTTTCTTTTCCTGGAACTCCTCTTTAAATGTATGTTGGATATTCTTATTCTGTCTTTCATATCTCCTAATCACTGGTTTATATTTTTCATTTCTTACATCTTCATGCTTCATTCTGGGTAATTACTTCAGAACTCCCTTCCAACTCTTTAATACTCTATTTATCTGGGACTCACCTGCTGTCTAATTTATTCTTTGAAGTTTTAGCCTAATGACAATATTTTTTCTTTAAGTTCTATTTTATTCTTTTTTCAAATCTATCCTATTTGTATCCCCTTTCTTTCAATGTGGTTTTTATACCTACTTTAATAATTTTAATAATTTAAGACATATTTATTTTATAATCTCCCATTGAAAAAAAACTTCTGTTACCTGAAGTTTTGGGAGGTGGTAAATGTCCATCATTTCTGAGTCATGATCTTGCTCATGGAAGATTATTTCCTTCTTCAGTTTGTGATATTTTTGGAAGCTCTTAAAAATCATTGGTATGGTAAAAAATTATTTTTTTACCAAAAAGTTAGCATTCCTTTGTATTCCACACCTGCATATGACATAGACTTGGGTTTTCACTTTCTTCCAAGAGATTTGTTTTATTGTTCCCAAACTCTAGGCAGATGCTTTCTCCCCTGAGCTGCTGGGTGGAGTTTTTAAGCCTCTCCTGATGGAGGGACAGCCTCTTCAGGATCCCTGGTATGTGTGGGATCTTCATCACTGTGCGGCTATACCTTGTCTGAGAGCCCACCCCAGCTTTAAAGAATCAGCTTTCAAACTTCCGGTTCTATCTTTCAGTTTTCTGTTTTTCAGAAAATATGTAGAAAGGTCTTTCTTGCCCTGCTATTTCTTAAAATATCCACTTGTATTATTTTCCAGAAAAAAATGTAGCTCATATGAAATTTCTTTCAGTTTATGGTGCAATGAAGATATCCAAATTCTCTCCCAAAATGGTAAACAAATTGTCTAAACATACCTTATTAATAGTTCTTTCTAACCATGTTTTTACCTTTATCATAAATTCTTATGTATTAGGGATGAAATTCAGAGCTTTTTACTTCACTTTAACAATCTGTCTGTCATTTGCTGTGCTATTCTCATATTGTTTCAAGTAGTGTATCTTTCTAATACATTTAATACTAGGCAACTCAAGCCACTTTGTAGACTTATTTTTTTTGGGGGGGGGTCTAGTGATAGATGTTTATTTTTTTTTCAATGAACTGGATAATTTATTTAGTCACCAAATATATGTGTGAAATATGATGGGAATGAATCATATTTATAAACTAATTTATTTATTTTTTGTTAACCCTCATCTGAGGGTATTTTTCCATTGATTTTTTTTTTGGGGGGGGGAGTAGAAGAGAGAGGGAAAGACAGAGAGAAACATCGATGTGAAAGAAACACATTGATTGGTTGCCTCCTGCATGAGCCCTGACTAGGGCCCGGGCTGGGGAGGAGCCTGCAACCAACATAATAAGGCATGTGCCCTTGACCGGAATCGAACCCGGGACTCTTTGGTCCACAGGACAACGCTCTATCCATTGAGCCAAACCAGCTTGGGCTATTTGTAAATTGATTTATAGATAATAGATATTTATAATGTTGAACCATCTCATGAAGTAACAGTTCATCTTCTCATTCAATGATTTTTTTTCTCTTGTGTAATTCAATAAATATTTCAACTACTCCTCATATAACATTTCTTGTATAATTTGTTATGAGTATTCTTTTTAAATTTTAATTGTGATAAAGTGTCACCTTAACCATTTTTTAAATCATCTAAACCATTTGCCATCTTAACCATTTTTAAGTGTATAGCTCAGTAGTGTTAAATATATTCGCATTGTCATAAACCAATCTTCAGAACTCTCTTTATCTTGCTGAACAGAAATGCTGTAACCGTTAAACAGCTCTCCCCTCCCATCAACCCCTGGCAACCACTAGTCTACTTTCTGTCTCTATGAATTTGGCAACTCTAGGTACTCATGTAAATGAAATCATGCAGTTTTGTCTTTTTTGTCTGGTTTGTTTCACTTAGCATAAAGTCTTCAAGTTTCATCCATGTGGTAGCATATATCATAATTTCCTTCATTTAAAAGTCTGGACAATATTCCATTTTATGTATAGACCACATTTTATTTATTCATTCATCCACTGATGGACACTTGGGTTCCTTCCACCTTTTTTATATCGTGAGTAATGCTTTGATGAACATGAGTGTACAAATATCTCCTTATACTCTGCTTTCAACTCTTTTGGTATAGATCTAGAACTAGTTGCTGGGTCATATGGCAATTTTATTATTATAAATATTTTATATGGTTGTTATTAGTAAGTTTTTTGTTGCATTATATTCTCTAATCGGTTCTTGATGGCATAAGGGAAAATCTATTGGATTTTGTATATTTCTTATGTTTGTACCAGTGGTTCTCAAGTTTGGATTTACATCAGAGTCATCTGGGGAGCTTTTTAAACATACACAGAACCACACTTCACTCAAGAACAATTAAATCAGAATTCCTGGAGTGAGTCATTCATAGTTCTTAAGAGCTTTCCAGGTGATTCTAAAGTGAAGCAAGGATTGAGAAACACTGGTCTAAATCAACTTACTGAAGTCTTACTAGGTTTAATTATTTTAATTGATCACATGGATATTTGAATGGACAATAATTTCACATGCAAAGGAAAATAATTTTCTATTATTTTCTATATTACACCTCTCTTTAATGTATTTTTGACTTATTAAATTGACCAAAACTTCCTTAACAATGTTAAATGCAATGTTGTTTTTATTCCTGACTTTAAAATAATGTGTTTGCTTTATATGATACTAGTGCTCTGATGCACAGATTTGTGCACATTGAAAGGAAATTAATTAGAAGGTGGCCAGTGCTGCGGAACTGGGCAAGACGGGCTGGACACGCCCTGGAGCAAACCTCCCACAGTTCCACCCTGGGCAGCTGCACCTGGGGCACCGCTGCGGCTAGAAGGTTGTCTGCAGAGTGGGAGGGGTCCCTCCAGCAGGTGAGGTCCCTCATCATGGCCTGCGGGGATTGGGCTGAAACTGGCTCTTCAATATCCCCCAAGAAATCTTAGATTGCAAGAGGGTGATTCTTGGGTGATGCACCCCAGAACTGGGTTCCTTCCTCTCTGGGTCCAGATGTGTCACCCGAGGACTGCATCTGCCAAGTCACCACAGCTTGGTAGCTCCTGCATTGAGTGCCTGTTCCCTGGTGGTCATTGAGCATCATAGCTACTAGTCGGATTGTCAAACCATCAGATGGTCAGTTAGGCTTATATATATATAGATTAGATGCTTTTTTCAAAGGGATATTGTTTTCTTCTTAATGAGCATTTTTTGAGTAAGATATAAAAGTAAGATATGAAGAGTTTTCATCCATGCCTGTATCTTTTAAAATTTCAGTATATATTTTCTTGAAGTAAGCACAGATGACTTTTTTAAATTTTGTTTTATTGCTTAAAGTATTACAAAGAGTGTTAAATAAGTCTTCATTTTTTCCCCTTGACCTTCCCCCCTCCTCCCTTACCCCCCAGTGTCTTGTGTCCATTGATTTTGCTTATATGCATGCATACAAAAATAAATCAAATTATGAATGTATTTTCTATTCATTTTACTAATAAGTTTTTTTTAAATCCTCACCCCAGGGTATTTTCCCATTGATTTTAGAGAGAATGAGAGAGAGGGAGAGAGGAAAAGACAGAAAGCAACATTGATGTGAGAGAAGCACATCAATTGATTGCCTCCCGCATGTGCCCTGACCAGAGCCTGGGTTGGAGAGAAGCCTGCAACTGAGGTGCATGCCCTTGACTGGAATCAAACCTGGGACTTTTAGGTCCACAGGATCATGCTCTATCCATTGAGCCAAACTGGCTAGGGCTTACTAATAAGTTTTACTAAAAATGTATTTTGACTAATTTGTATATGATCTAATCTAATAAAAGAGCAATATACAAATTAACCCTCACTCTGTTACACATAAGCCACACTCACCAGCCAAGCCATGCCCACCAGCCAATCAGAGTGATGATATGCAAATTAACCCAGCCAAGATGGCGGCCTGCAGCCCACAGAGCTAGAGCAAACAGGCGGCCAACGATGGAGGAAACTGCCCGCATAGGCCAGCTGTGGCCTCTGCTCAAGGCAACAAAGTTTCAATTATAGAAGATAAATAAACCCCACAAACCTGCTTCCAACCAGCCTCTCTGGGACCTTGGGTCAATGGGAGCTGTAGCCAACCTGAAAACAGCCCTCAGACCCTCACCCAGGCTGGCCAGGCATCCCAGTAGGGACTTGAATCCTGAAGAAGCTGTGGCCAGTCTGAAAATGGCCCTCAGCCCCTCACCCAGGCTGGCCAGGTAACCCAGTAGGGACCTGAACCCTGAAGGGACTGTGGGCAGCCTGAAAATGGCCCTCAGCCCCTCACCCATGCTGGCCACAACCCCATGGGGTGAGGGTTCCCACTGGGGGCTTGGCCAGCCTGCAATCAGCCATCAGCTCCTCACCCAGGCTGGCCAGGCACACCAGCAGGTGGACATCCCTGAGGCATCCCAGACTGCGAGAGGGCACAGGCCAGGCTGAGGAACACCCCAAGTGCATAAATTTTTGTGCACTGGGCTCCTAATATATATATATATATATATATATATATATATATATATATATATATATATATATATATTTCCTTCCTTCCTTCCATTATTACTGTGATATTTATCCAGGTTTATCTTATTTGACCAAGTAATATTTTGGAACATATTAATGGAGATGCTAGTATTGAAGCCATGGGTGAGGGCTGCTATGTAAAGGTGCTGTCTTCCATCCCCCCACGTGGTTCTAAAGAACCTCCACAGTGATGGTCCCACAGCTCTCTGCTCCGAGAAGTCATGGCTACCTTATTTCTTCCTACCTCAGCTCTGACCCACAGGGCCTTATTGCTGGAAAGTGCTCTTCTAGGATGCACTGTTTCCACCTTCTCCATATTTCCTTTCCAGATGTTTTCTGGGAGTTGTTATATCGGAATGGTTGTAAAACAAGTGCTGGATGAGGGTATGTGACAGAGTTGAACAGAACTCTGCCAAGACTAAAAAGCAACACCCACCTGTTTTGGGAGTCCTACAACTTCTGAATCACTGAGTCAGGAGGCAATGGTGAGGGAGGAGTGACCTGCCTTCCTTCCTCTCCTTTTCCCTTCTTTCTTTCTTCTCTTCCTCTTTTCTTCTTTCTTTCTTCCTCCCTCCCTCCCTCCCTCCCTCCCTCCCTTCCTTCCTTCCTTCCTTCCTTCCTTCCTTCCTTCCTTCCTTCCTTCCTTTCCTCTAAATGGTCTCCTTTTTATGAGGCCAAGAATGCAATTCATGAGGCAGATTTTATCTAACAAAACTCCATTTGTCTGTGAGGATTCCCTCTGCTTTGACATTCTTTTGTCTGGCAGATTTTTGTTTCTTTTGGTTTTGAGTTTTCATCCCCCCTCCTCCAATCCCTGAAGAAACTGAGGAATAAAATGTCATTAAAATATTGCCTTAAAACAGAAGTCTGATATAATTTCATCCTTTTTTGTGCATTTTAATCAGGAGAGTAATGGGCAGATTTGGGTTAAAGGGGAGACAAGAGAGGAAGCACAGAGACTAGTAAGGAAGTATGACAGCACATGAAATTATTTGAGGGCACTTTAATGCAACATAAAACAAGGCAGCAATCTGAATGTGGCTGCGTGTAACCAACCTCATGTAGTAAAAAGGTCACTGGAGTGCATATCAGAAGATCGAGCTTAATCTGAGTTGTAACTCCTCCTAACTACCTGTGTAGACTTAAAGAACTCTCATAATGTCTTTAAGGTTCAGTTTCCTTATGTGAGAAGATCAAAGTAAGATTCTTGGCACTGTCCCAACATTTTTAAGTTTTTGCTCTTCCACCTGTAGAATAACTGTGGGAAATACCGAGTGCAGTGAAAGATAGGCTGGAGGCACACGGGGCAGGTGATGGGCTTGGAAGAAGGTCCGGTTTGGACAGGAGGGCACTCAGCATGGGGAGGGCCCCTGCTGGATGTGGTGTGTGTCATTTCTGGGTCAGATGCTAAGGTTGACAAACTTATTTGTTTACAGAGGAGAGACGAAGGGAGGGGGCATATTAGTGTGAATTTTTAAATTTTGGTCTGAGGTATTATTATCTGTGTGGAGAGTCTTTTCAATAATTCCTTGGGACTTTCTACATAATGCAGTCTTCACAATGGGCAGTACCAGCACTTGCACTTGGCATATGTTACCTCATACAGTCTTCCTAGGAAGATAGGCACATATACCTACTCTGCGGGGTTAGATACTACAAACAAGCCACGTAGTTTGTGAATGGACAGACGTTGGATTCTTCATCTGTGGGGCTCCAAAGCCTGTGGTTTTCCCATTAAGCTGAGCTGCCTTAACTCTTGGGTCCTGTAGATGTGGTTGCCTTGTTGATGGGAGAACCAAGGAAATGTGATCTGTTTTGTGGGCTGGAAATTGTGAGCTCCTTAGGTCAGTGACTGTGTTTTATCAATGTTCTAAACCCAATGACTAGTACAATTACCAGACATATAGTAGACACGCAATAAATATAGTTAAGTGGAATTGAATTACACATGCTATCAAACGGGGATCTGAACATGCTCACTCTGTGTTTCTGGATGCTCTATCTGAATTTGTCTTGGAATCTTGGCCTGCATTTCTCCCTCCCAGGTGCTTGTCAGCCAAGGAAGGACACAGACTTGAAGTATTTGCTTATGTGTTAATTTGGAGATCAGCAAGACTGAGTATCCTCACTGAGGGGAGGAGAGTGCTGCCTTCAGGCCGTCGTTTAGAAACCAAACAATTAAGTTCATTACCAGTAATGGAACTGAAGAGGAGCAGCAGGGAAAAGCATGGGTATAAAACAAGCAACAGCTCTCCCTAACCCTCTCTCCCAAACCTCTCTCCCGTCCTCTCTCTCCCTCTCCTCTCAAAGTGAAAGTGGCTGACCTCTGGGCTTTGTTTACCCCTGTGAACTGTGAAACTACTGCGTTCCTGAATAATAGCGACTAATCATGGGGAAAAGACCGTTTTTAAAAAGGCCTAATTTAAAGCAGCTTGGCACAGAAAGGCAGACCTTGCATTTTAAGAATATAAATGGATCAATGCAGACTCTAAGATCTCTGAGGACCAGTACCAAATCCGTGTGTGTGTGTGTGTGTGTGTGTGTGTGTGTGTGTTTCCAGTGCAGTGCAACATTTGGCACAGAACAGGTGCCCAGGTTACGTCTGTTGAATTGCACTGAAGAAACAAGCCTTGAGCTGCAGTGTGAACTGACCCTGTGTTGGAGCTCCCATTCTGTTCACTGTTGTCAGCTTGAGTTGACTTGGCCGGGTGGAGGGCTGGACAAACAGCGTCCCATGTCTCTCAACCAAAATAAGCCCATGAAGGTTCACTAGCAAAGCAAGCACAAGGCCATGGACAGGACCAGAAGGGTGAGTGTGTGTGTGTGTGTGTGTGTGTGTGTGTGTGTGTGTGTGTGAGCAGGGGGAATGCAAGAGGAAGGAAAGACAGTCCCGCGTGGTTGGGGTGCACTACACTGCTTCTAAATAGGCGAAATAAAATTGTAGTCACCCCTGTAAAGACTTCTGCTGCAATTTATTAATCAGGGCCTGGGGAGATCGATGACACTGAATGATTATGTAGCATTAGGCCAACCCCCTCCCCTGTCTTTTGGCAGAGCTGTTCTCTGGATGGGGTACAGATGCTCACATCTGCTTTTGTTAGAGACCCAAACCCCTGCGTCCTGGTGGGAAGTTAATGACGGTCCCTATTCCCCACATTCCTTTAGCGAAGTATTAGTAAACCCTATCTGGCCAACCTGGAAATGCAATGAGTTAATTAAGGGAGAATTGTCTCTGATTTCCTTTTACATTAGGACTGCCCCCTCAACCCTTCCCCACCCCCACGTGGACCCGGTCCCCTCCTCCCTGCAAACCTAAGCAGTGAAACTGCCTCTTGCCCCATGTGCCAGAATGATTAATGGCGAGACTACAATGAGGTCAATTAGGCAGGTCGGCTTGAAGCTGAAAGGTGGAGTGTGTTTCTTTATTGAACACTGCATTCACACTCCAAACAGTGACCCGCGCTGTGGTGATTTATTACAAGGGCACTCCTCTGATCACTTACCTTCGGTGCTTGTACCTCGGCTTGGAAAACCTGGCTTTCACTGTCAATTAACGCCAGACAAGGAGATCCATTCAAAATCTGAAATGCATACCTAATACGGAGTGGGGGAAGGGAGGTGGCTGGGACAGTGGCTCTGCCCCCTGCAGGACACCCAAGCTGTGAGGAGCTGGGCAAGTCTGGTTGGGCTTTCAAAGGGGACAGAAATGCTTTGGGTTCGAAAGCAGGTTAGCCTGTCTAGCAACAGACTCTCAACAGGCTAGCTACATCAGCCTCAGAGTGCATGCACTTCCACTCAGTTTTGTAGACATCAGCTAGCTGCAGGAAAAACTTAGCCGTTTCTGTGTATTTTTCAAGTAATGTTTATTTTTTTTGGTATGGGTCTTCGAAATGGGACTCCAACATGAGTCATTTGTATTTGGGGGACTTTCAAATAAGGACTGTTAGCTTCTTCAGTAATACATGGGATGATATCTGTTTTACAAATGCTAGGGCAAGCAAAAAACTTTTCAGGGATGGTCCAAGCTTATTAGTGGGCAAACTGCATTTCTTCCTACTACACTCTGCATCTTCAGAACACACAGCAGTGTGGACTCACCATGGGACTGTCCTAAGACAGCGAGTGCATTGGGAAGAGCTGACTCAGCAGCGCTGCCCAGAAGGCTCTCCTCTACCATCAGCACAGATCACCCCTCCTTTACTTCAATGTGACAAGTGTGACACCTTCTTAGGAAGACCTTTCCTGACCACTTCTTGAACTTGCAACTCTTTCTCCCATTTCCTGCTGCTTTTCCATAGGTCACCCTCTGATTGTCACCAATGCACTTACTTCATTTTCTGTGGGCATGTTAAGAATGTAAGCTCCATAAGAGCAGAGAGTTTGGGGTTAATTATGTTCGTTATTGGACTCCAGTGCCAAGTATAAAAGAATGAATGCAGGAAACCTCTGTAATATTTCCCCAAAGCCTGTGTTTTGTTGGTTCTCCAGACTGGTTTCATTTATGTTTGAAAACTACGTTTTATTTTATTTTCGATTTATAATTTTTAGACTAGTCTGTAGCTAACAGTGTTAATAATGGTGCTGCTTCTGCTAATCACAAAGTAGCCATGTCTTTTATATTTAACTAGAGGACTGGTGCACAAAATTCGTGCACTTGGGGGTGGGGGTTGGTGGGGTTGGGTCCCTCAGCCCAGCTTGCACCCTCTTGCAGTCTGGGAGCCCTTGGGGGATGTCCAACTGATGGCTTAGGCCTGCTCCCTGTGGGAGAGGGCCTAAGCTGTTAGTTGGACATCCTTAGAACTGCTGCTGTGCTCGTCAGCCGTGAGCCCGGCTTCTGGCTGAGCGGTACTCCACCCGTGGGAGTGCACTGACCACCAGGGTGCAGCTTCTGCATTGAGCATCTGCCTCCTGATGGTCAGTGCACATCATAGTGACTGTCAGTCAGTTGATTTGCATATTAGCCTTTCATTATATA
>PVJC01033154.1:0-19519 GCA_004026665.1 Murina feae | reverse complement strand
AGGCCAGAAGGGAGTGGCAAGAAATATTCAAAGTGATGAATAGCAAGAACCTACAGCCAAAATTACTTTACCCAGCAAAGCTATCATTCAGAATTGAAGGTCAGATAAAGAGCTTCACAGACAAAAAAAAGCTAAAGGAGTTCATCACCACCCAACCAGTATTATATGAAATGCTGAAAGGTATCCTTTGAGAAGAGGATGAAGAAAAACTAAAGATAAAAATTATGAACCACAAATACATATCTATCAACAAGTGAATCTAAAAATCAAGTGAATAAAAAATCTGATGAACAGAATAAACTGGTCAATAGAATAGAATCAGAGGCATAGAAAGGGAGTGGACTGACAATTTTCTGGGTAAAGGGTGTTGGGGGTGCGGGAAGAGAATGGACAATGATCGTACACCTATGGATGAGGACAATGGAGGGGTGGGGATAGAGGGTGGGGTGGGAACTGGGAGGAGGGGAGCTATGGGGGAAAAAGGAGGAACAACTGTAATAATCTGAACAATAAAGATAAATTAAAAAAATAAAAATAAATTAGAATGGCTAATAAACATGCATTCATTAAAAAAAAAATTTGTGCACTCAGGGGGCTTCCTCAGTCTGGCCCGTGCCCTCTCACAGTCTGGGACTCCTCAAGGGATGTTCACCTGATGGCTTAGGCCCACTCCCTGGGGGGATAGGGCCTCAGCTGGCAGTCAGACATTCCTCTGGCAGCTCAGGAGCCCTCGGGGGATGTTCAGTTGCCAGTGGGGAGCAGGCCTATGGTGCAGTCTGATATCCTTAGTGCTGCTGAGTAGGCAGGAGAGGCTCCTACCACCACCACTGTGCTGGCAGCCATCAGCCTGACTTGTGGCTGAGCAGAGCTTCCCTGTGGGAGTGCACTGACCACCAGGGGGCAGCTCCTGCATTGAGCATCTGCCCCCTGGTGGTCAGTGTGCATCATAGTGACCAGTCATTCCCACTCATTCTGCTGTTAGGATCAATTTGCATATTACCCTTTTATTATATAGGATAGAGGCCTGGTGCACAGGTGGGGGCCAGCTGGTTTGCCCTGAAGAGTGTCCTGGATCAGGATGGGGGTCTTGCTGGGGTGCCTGGCCAGCCTGGGTGAGGGGCTGATGGCTGTTTACAGGCTGACCACACCCCCTTCAGGGTGGAGGTCCCCGCTGGGGTGTCTGGCCAGCCTGGGTGAGGGGCTGAGGGTCTTTTTGAGGCTGGCCATGCCCTCCATGGACCAAGCTCCCAGTCTCTTCTTTTTTTCATTTTTCTCTTTTGGGCTGGAAGCCAATATCTGGGATTTATTTATCTTCTATAATTGAAACTTTGTAGCCTTGAGCGGAGCTCAGGGTTGACCAGAGAAGGCGGTAAACTTGGCTTCCTTCATCGCCAGGGGTAACCCAAGTCTCCTGCTCACTCCAGCTCCGTGACCAACTCCATCTTAGTTGGGTTAATGTGAATACTCACTCCTGATTGGCTGGTGGGTGTAGAGAGTGGTGGAGTGATGGTTAATTTGCATGTTTTTCTTTTATTATATAGGACTAGAGGCCCGGTGCACAAAAATTTGTATACTTTGTGGGGTCCCTCAGCCCAGCCTGTGCCTTCTCGCAGTCTGGGAGTCCTTGGGGGATGTCCACCTGCTGGCATAAGCCCCTACTCCAGGTGATCAGGCCTAAGATGGCAGTCAGACATCCCTCTTTCAGCCTGGGAGCCCTCAGGGGATGTCCACTTGTCAGCGGAGGAGCAGGCCTAAGCTGCACTCCAACATCCTTAGCACTTCTGAGGAGGCAGGAGAGGCTCCCACCTCCACTGCTGTACTGGTAGCCATCGGCCTGGCTTATGGCTGAGCAGAGCTCCCCCTGTGGGAGCACACTGACCACCAGGGGCAGCTCCTGCATTGAGTATCTGCCCCCTCGTAGTCAGTGTGTGTCATAGTAACCAGTCATTCCCAGTCATCTGCTGTTAGGGTCAATTTGCATATTACCCTTTTGTTATATAGGATAGAGGCCGGTGCATGTGTGGGGGTTGGCTGGTTTGCCCTGGAGGGTGTACTGGATCAGGGTGGGGGCCCCACTGGAGTTCCTGGCCATCTTGGGTGAGGGGCTGAGGGCCATTTCAGACTGGTCACACCCCCTTCAGGATGGGGTCCCTCCTGGGGTGCTTGGCAGGCCTGGGTGAGTGGGTGATGGCTGTTTGCAGGCTGACTACAGCCCCTTCAGGATGGGGTCTCTGCTGGGGTGCCTGGCCAGCAAGCGTGAGTGGCTGATGACTGTTTGCTGGCTGGCCAAGCCCCCCAGCAGGGACCCTCACCCCATGAGGGTGGGGCCATCGTGGGTGAGGGGCTGATGGCTGTCTGCAGGCTGGCCACAGCCTCCAGCAACCCAAGCTCCCAGCAAGGCTGGCTGGAAGCAGGAATCTGGGATTTATTTATCTTCTATAATTGAAACTTTGTTGTCTTGGTCAGAGGCCACAGATGGCCTAGGCAGGCGGGAAATTTGGCTTCCTCCATCGCCAGGGTAACCTAGTCTCCTGTTTGCTCTAGTTCTGTAGCTGCTGGTCACTATATTGGTTGGGTTAATTTGCATATAGTCGCTCTTATTGGCTGGTGGGTGTGGCTTGGGATGTAGCAGAGTGACACAATTAGCATATTACTCTTTTATTATATTAAGTGTTCTTATTTTGGTGACTTAGCACAAATATAATACCACTAAAGGCCTGGTGCACGAAATCTGTGCACTGGAGTGGGTGGGGGGCATGCCTCAGCCAAGCCTGCACCCTTACAGTCCGGGACCCCTTGAGGGATGTCTGCCTGAGGGGAGTGGGCCTAAACCAGCATACAGACATACGTCTCGCAGTGTGGGAGCCCTCATTCCTTACTGCCCACCTGCTTGCTGCTCCTTAGCACTGCCACGGAGTTGGAGAGGCTCCTGCCACTGGCACTATACTCGCTAGACATTAGCCTGGTTTCTGGATGAGCGGCACTCCCCCTGTGGGAGTGCACTGACCACCAGGGGGCAGCTCCTGTGTTAAGCATCTGCCCTCTGGTGGTCAGTGCACATCATAGCGACTGGTCATTCTGGTCGTTGCACCTTAATGATTGCTTAGGCTTTTATTATATAGACTAGAGGCATGGTGCACAAAAATTTGTGCACTCGAGGGGTCCCTCAGCCTGGCCTGTGCTCTCTCGCAGTCTGGGAACCCTCAGGGGATGTCCACCTGCTGGCTTAGGCTCACTCCCTGGGCGATCGGGCCTAAGCTGGCAGTCAGACATCCGTCTGGCAAGCTGGGAGCCCTTGGGGGATGTCCACTTGCCAGTGGGGAGCAGGCCTAAGCTGCACTTGGACATCCTTAATGCTGCTGAGGAGGCAGGAGAGGCTCCCACCACCACCACTGTACTGGCAGCCATCAGCCTGGCTTGTGGCTGAGCAGAGCTTTCCCTGTGGGAGCACACTGACCACCAGGGGGAAGCTCCTGCATTGAGCGTCTGCCCCCTGGTGGTCAGTGTGTGTCATAGTGATCAGTCATTCCCAGTGGTTCTGCTTTTAGGGTCAATTTGCATATTACCCTTTTATTATATAGGATAGAAGCCTGGTGCATTGCTGGGAGCCAGCTGGTTTGCCCTGAAGGGTGTCCCGGATTAGGGTGGCAGTCCCACTGGGGTGCCTGGCCACCCTGGATGAGTGCCTGATGGCTGTTTGCAGGTTAGCCACAGCCCCTTCAAGGTGGGTATATCCCCCTGGGGTGCCTGGCCAGCCTGGGTGAGGGGCTTATGGCTGTTTGCAGGCTGGCCAAGGCCCCCAGCCACCCAAGCTCCCAGCAAGGCGGGCTGGAAGCAGGAATCTGGGATTTTTTTATCTTCTATAATTGAAACTTTGTTGCTTGAACTAGAGCCCAGGTCGGGTTGCCCCTGACAACCCAAGCTCCCAGCACTTTCTTGCACCCAAGCTTGCTGGAAGCAGGTGTCTGGGGTTTATTAATCTTCTATAATTAAAACTTTGTTGCCTTGAGTGGAGGCCACAGCCGGCCAAGGCAGGAGGGAACCTTAGCTTCCTCCATGACCAGGGCAAGCCTCCTGCTTGTTCCAGCTCTGTGGTTGCCGGCCGCCATCTTGGCTGGGTTAATTAGCATATAGTCGCTCTGACTGGCTAGTGGGTGTGGCTTAGGTATAGCAGAGTGACACAATTTTGCATATTACTCTTATATTAGATTAGATACTAGAGGCCCAGTGCACGAAATTCATGCATGGGTAGAGTCCCTCGGCCTGGCTGGCAATCAGAGCAGATTGGGGCCTTCTGGCTGCTGGCTGGGGCCTCCCTTCCCTGGTTGCCAGCCACCAGCCAGAGCCTTCCTTCATTCCGCACTGCCCCCTGGTGGTCAGCGCATGTCATAGCGAATGATAGAACTCCTGGACACTTTGCATATTAGCCTTTTATATATAGAGATGAGTTTACTCAAATGTAATCTCAAATAAGGGCAATCATAAGACTCTTATGCAGTGTTTCTCAAGCTTCTGGCCCTTTAAATACAGTTCCTCATGTTGTGACCCAACCATAAAATTATTTTTGTTACTACTTCATAACTGTAATGTTGCTACTGTTATGAATCATAATGTAAATATCTGATATGCAGGATGGTCTTAGGCAACCCCTGTGTAGGGTTGTTTGACTCCCAAAGGGGTCGCAACCCACAGGTTGAGAACCACTGCATAAGATAGTCCCCAAATCTTCTGTTATTTATTAATTTTAAATCTTTTTCCTACAATTACTTTACTGAAAAGTTTCATACTGAGATAAACAGGACTAATACATATTTTACCTCCCATTAATTTACCTGCAAATTATTGGGTAGCAATGCTTAAAAGAGAAATAAAGAAAGAAGATGTAACTGAAAAGATAACTAGTGAAATAGCAACCAGCTCAATTATAAACCATGTAAATAACTTAATAATAATATAATTGGTTATAATCTATAGTCCATATTACCACATGGTTTCTAGCTAAAAACATCAAATATTATTAGTGTCACCAAATAAGGGTTTCAAATTTCTTAAAATCCCCTTTCTTAAAGTGAATGCAATATATTTCCAACAAAGACATAAGAATGGCAGAGAGAACATGTGTTAAGGTTCTTCTTTCAATAGCTTACCAAAGGATTTCAATGTGTATATCTCATGTGCCATATAAAATTAGAAACTTCAGCAAGAGACTATAGTCCCTGGTAGACTATGCAATATTTCATAATTTACTCATTCCTTTGTTAATATGAATGTGATGTTGCAGTAGTATATTTGTGTTGACTTTGGAATTAATGAACACATTGTCACTTGAAGATAAGTTCTTCTGTGGGTAGTTTGCTGTTCTTCTTAGGAAACTGTCACATTAGCGATCTAATTTTGCAGCATTCAGAAATAATGACACATATGTTTAACTCCAAATTTGGATAGAAATATCACTAGAATATAAAATAAACTGCCAGAGAATTTTCCTTTAAAATTTCTAAATTTAAAAAAAGTTCATATATTTCATTCAATATGACAACAGAAATTATACCTGTTAAAATGTGTGGTTTTGAAATTTCAGCCTGAGGTTAACTTCTGAAGTATTATTTTCCCTTCCCCAACATTTATGTGGCACCAAAATTGAATTGTCTTATAAAGTTTATTATAACTAAATACAAAAAACCAGCTTTTGTTTGATAAAACAACAATCTTCTACCCATATGGAAGAATCATATTGGCTTATTTTTTAAGTACATGTAAATCTCTCATGCCCTAAAATATATATGGAAGAAAGAAATTAAATCCATTTAAAATATGACAGGTGAGCAAAAAAGTTATTGCTTTTTAACTTCTTTAATAACACACTCAGAATTTTAGCATGAGAAGGATTCACAATTCTAATTAACATTTAAACACAATTATAAAGAACAAAAGACCGAACACATTTATGGACAAACTGCAGCATTTGTCTTTAGGTTCATAAGCTGCCCAATATATTTTAAATGTATAGCATATGAAGTCACAGACCAATAAGGCTAGAAGGAAGCCCCACAAATTAATAGCTTAACTATAATCAGATTCATCTTGATACAAAATAATTTTTAACTCATGTGTTGGTCATATACACATAGATGTCAACCATAGGGCCTTGCAAATGTGGAAGGTCACATTTAAAATGAAATATAATGGACAACCAGAATAAAATCAATTTCCTTAGTTACTGTTTTATAGTTTGATATGAGCACTTAAAATGTTAATATGAGATAAAAATTTCACTATTTAAGCTCACATTACATGTACCCAAATTACAACTGAATACAGTAAAAAACTAGACACACTGTAGCTTCTGGTTTTAAAATAACAGAGGGATGAAAACATTTAGAAATTCAAATGATATGAGGTCACAATAGGGAGTGGAAAATTTTAAGACAATTTAATTCATGCACATTGTACAGCTGACTACAGAATGGGGCAATGAGACCATAACAATTGCTGTGTGCTTTTGAAAATGATAGAAACTACCTTGGTTGTAAGAAATGCAGATTGACCACTTTAGAAGCATTTAATCTTCAAATTAGCAATGCAAAATTTGCCATTATAGGCAAATAAAAGTTGCAGGATGTTAAATGTCTATGTAGTTACTCTTCTGAAGTCAAGATGCCTTATGCTGAGGCTTTAGAACAAATGTACACTTCACAAATAAGACAGTGAGCATAAATTATTAAAAGCCAAGATAATAGTCATATCAAAGTAAGGTAAATTTTCTTGATATACAAAATTTTTTCTGATGACTGATTCAGTAATGAACTTAAAATGAAGTCTGTTGACTCCAAATACAAGACAAACATTAAACTACTTAACAACTTGGGAGCTTATGTAATATTCTTGCAGAAAAAGTTATGAAAATTACCAACAAAATGATAGAATATAATTAAGGCATTGCCCTATTTAACAATCTGTAATAATTCCATTTGCCAATTTTTAAGGAACATTATCTGGTCTATAAACTTTATGTAAATAGACTTCTACTTGGTTGTTACCCAAATTACAGATATCCAAGATACAGATGACATGTACTCTATCCAGTTCAGTTACTGCTTTTATAATATCACCTAAAAAATAAAAAAGCAGATGGTAAGTATTGTAAAATAATTAAATATTTACTTTTATTTAATATCACATAAGCTGTTGTTTTTTTTCTTATAATATTAACCATGTGCTTCATCTTCTTCCTCTTCACTCTGATTCATCACACACATTCATCAAAGGTATGCTGTAATAACTTCCACAGATAACAGTGAATACATCAAACAGATGCTGCCAATAACGTCAAGATATGGGTTGGTACTTCAAAGCCATATTTAGTTATTTTTATTTTTTAATTTTTATGGTGGAGCAATGCAAATCTACATATTTTCAAGGGAATAAAAAGAAACTAGTTCGTAAAAATGTTTAAAAAGATGACACCAATGCTATATACTATAAGGCACTGCATTACATTATTCTGTACTTATTTTTACCTTTCAGCTTGACCTTTCACTTTGGAATTATGTGAGGAATGAAAAAGTTTTAAATTACATCTGAGTTCAAGTCCTAGCTGTTACCCATCTAGTAAATCTAATTTTCAGTGTAATCATCTTTAGATATAGGAAAAAATGTTCACATTGCAAGGTTCTTATTATTATGGTTAGTCATAACTTATAAAAGTGTTCAGGCACAGTGCATGGCACAAAGCTAAATTGACACAATATTGTCAATAATTTTTTATATTAATCCTCACCTGAGGATATGTTTTTGATTTGAGAGAGGAAGGAAGGAAGAGAGAGCGAAACATCAATTGGTTGCCTCTTGCATGCACCTCAAATGGGGATCGAAACTGCAATGTAGGTATATGCTCTGACCAGGAATTGAACCCAAAACCTTTCAGTGTGTGGGATGATGTTCCAACCAACTAAGTCACCCGGCCAGGGCACATTATTAATAATCTTATGTGATGAAAAACAAAATAAATCATCTCACTTTTGATCATCCTATCACTTTTCTTTTCTAGTGATTTTTGCCCTTCATCTCCCAAATATTAACCAGATATTTTCATGTGACCATGTTAGTGACTGTCGGAAGAATATCGGCACTAGAAACTAGTAGATAGCTGAGAATCTTGCCTTGATATTCTTCAATATTAACATACACATATAGCAGAACAAAAGTGACAGAAATGGATATTATATGAAGTAAGAAAATAGGTGTACAAATATTTAAAGTGCATATTAGGTCACTAACTAAGGAATCTGGAATTTTTGGAAGTTTAAGGAGCTGTAATATAGGAAGTAATACTGCAAGTCAACTAATAATCATTTCTAAAATAGATTGGAAAAAAAAACCTCATCACATAAAATTAGCTATTCATGTTCATTTTAGAGTAAGTGTTAATACCAAAAGCACAGCTCATAAGACTTGTTTAAAAACAACATACACTCAAGAGTTTCAGCAGCATAGAAAGACAATAGATAATAAAGGCTTTCTTAAAATATCACTTAAATGTAATATCCTTATAAGCTCAATGAAACCTTCTAAAAACTTAACCACATGCTTAGGAAATAGAAATGACAAAAAAAGTGAATAAGGTAATCATGGACACATAATTTTATAGGTATATATAAGTGATTTTGGTATATAGAAATAAATTTGGCATATTATATAGTAGCCTAAACGGTTGGTTGAAGGGTTTTACTATTGGGATTACATACACTCTTAGGACTCCTCAAGGGGTTTATTGCATAGCACTTAAATAACTAAACGTTTATAAGAGAAAACAATTGTATTATGCTGTACTATGGAGGTATTCAAATTTCAGGCAATTGTAAGATGAAAGGATAAACTGTCTCATCTAAGTTAAAAGGAGAGAAGATTAAAAATTGCATAGGAATTGGGTTTAAATCGGCAGTCAGACATCCCCTGAGGGGTCCCAGATTGGAGAGGGTGCAGGCTGGGCTGAGGATACCCCTCTCCCTCAGTGCATGAATTTAGTGCACAGGGCCTCTAGTTGTATTATAAGAGAAAACTCTTGAGCTAAAATTTTTTTTTAGAGAGAGAGGAAGGGAGAGGGATGGAGAGATGGAAACATTGACCAGGTGTTCCTGCACACCCTCTACTGGGGAATCTAGCCTGAAACCTAGGCATGTACCCTGACCGGGAATCAAATGAGGGACCTCTTGGTTCTTAGGTGAACTCTCAACCACTGAGCAACACCGGCCAGGCTATAAGAGAACATGGCTAATGCCTGCCTGGAATAAAAACCATTAATCCATTTTATTTTATTTAAAATACTAGGGGCCCGGTGCACAAAAATTTGTGCACTTGGGAGGTTCCTCAGCCCGACCTGTGCCCTCTCGCAGTCTGAGACCCCTCTGGGGATGTCCACCTGCTGGCGTGCCTGGTCAGCCTGGGTGAGGGGCTGATGGCTGTTTGCAGGCTGGCCAAGCCCTCCAGTGTGGACCTTCACCCCATTGGGGTGTGGCCAGCCTGGGGGACAGGCTGAGGGCTGTTTTCGGGCTGCCCACAGCCCCTTCAGGTTTTGGGTCCCTAGTGGGGTACCTGGCCAGCCTGTGTGAGGGGCTGATGGCTGTTTGCAGGCTAGCCAAGCCCCCCAGCGGCGCCCCGCACCCCATTGGGGTGTGGCCAGCCTGGGTGACGGGCTGAGGGGTGCTTTCTGGCTTTCAGGCTGCCCACAGCTCCCATTGACCCAATGTCCCAGCAAGGCTGGCTGGAAGCAGGTTTCTGGGGTTTATTTATCTTCTATTATTGATGCATTGTTCCTTTAAGCCAAGGCCTAGGCAGTTAATGAAACCTCCTCTCTGCTTACCCTTAGTAGTCAGGCACAGCCTGCTATTTGCTTCAGCTCCGGAGGCTTCTATCATTGAGACATTGTTGCAAATATGTTCTTGCCTGGAGCCAGGAGAAGGCCAGCTGCCCACAAACAGTTTCACTCCTGCTGCAACAGACGCCTGTTTACTCAGCTCCGTGAGTGACGGCCTCCATGTTGGCTGGGTTAATTTGCATACAGTTGCTCTGATTGGCTGGTGGGCGTGGCTTAGGCATCCCGAAGGGATGGTCAATTTCAATATTACACTTTTATTAGATTATATTTTCACTTATAAGTCTTGGGGTACATTTATAAAATAATTCTTCAAACTATATTAAATGTTAAGGCTATAACTGTTCATAGCAGGGGGAGGAACCTTTTTTTCTTCCAAGAGCCACTTGGATATTTATAACATCATTTGTGGGCCGAACAAAATGATTAAAAATTATGTTGCTATGAAAAAAGCTCCTAGATTTATTAAATTTTGTGTCCCACCTGTGGTTGCCTTGGCAGGGCCAGACCAAATGATATGTCTGGCAGACCAGATGGTCCCCACCTCTGATTTATATAAAAACATCTTAAGGTTAGGACAGTTTACAATACTTTTTTTCCTTTTTATTGAACATATTGGGGTGACACTGGTTAACAAAATTATACAAGTTTCAGGTGCACAATTCCACAGAAATGACTATTTACAATACTAATTTTATTTTCTGAATGAAAAGAACACTGTGACGGTCATACCTGCAAGAGCTCTTGGACCTGGCAGCTTCTCAGAATCAGTTACTTCCTGTGGATACACACAGCTGTAATTCATACAGGCTAATAATGTGTCTATTTGAGATGTTCGGACATCTTCTGAACAGTACAGGGGTAGAAATGCAACATCAATTGCTCTCTCATGGTTCAGACCTGTTAAAGAAAAATGACACTTTATTATAAAGTTTAGTGGGTTAGTATATGGTGCTAATGAGGCCAAGTTGCTGATTTGACCCTAATACATGCCAAACAGCTTTGCACCTATAAAAGACAGTTTGAGCCCTGGCTCGTGTGCTCAGTGGTTGGAGCATTGGTCCACACACTGAAGTGTTGAGGGTTTGATTCCCAGTCAAGGGCATATGCTTGGGTTGCAGGTTCATTTCCCAGCCCAGGTCCGGGCATGTGTGGGAGGCAGCCAGTTGATGTGTCTCTCTCACATTGATGATCTCTCTCTCTCTCTCTCTCTCTCTCTCTCTCTCTTTGCCTCCCTCCCTCCCTCCCTCCTTCCTTCTCCCTCCCTCCTTACCACTCTAGCCTCGGGTGAGGATAAAAAAAAGAGTTTGAAAACTGTGGCCTAAACTCTTAGCTGTGCAAACATTTATGAATACATGCTATTGGTTGAAAGAGGAGACACTTCAGTGCAGTCTTTCACCACAGCTGGAAAAAATATTCCAAAAAATTTTCCCTACTGATGAAAGATTGAAGGTTAAAATCTTAATATGCAGAGAACGGCCTCGTCATATAAATGAAGACTTGTATAGTGATTTCTTCATCATTCATGAGAAAACTATTGGTTCCCTCATTGTCATTTGGACTTAAGGATATACTGGTATGGTATGGTATGGTATGGTATGGTATGGGCCATAATAACTAGGTCCAATCTGTCCTCAAATATATGTGTCAATAACTTACTCTTAGGGCTATAAGAGGCTGCAGTAGAAAAGAGGCTATAGGGGACCAACCAAACTGAATCCTGACCTACTACTATCATATTTTTATATGCGTCAATGTCAGTTAGAGTGGACAAAAAACTTCCTAGAGGCAAGGGTCTGAGCTGGGTACTAAAGGATGAAATTTTTGTGCACCAGGTCTCTAGTTTTAAATAAAAAGTAAACACTGCATTCAATGCATCCATTGACCATAAAATGCAGTCCAACTTGCAAATGTGAAAGAAAGAAAATATTCTTTGAAATTGAGAAATATCTGAAGTTGGAAATCCTGATATTTTCAGGAAGATAGCTTTATTATCAGCATGTCATTGATACTACTTTCAATTGATTCCTAAACTATAAATTAAGGTGATTTAGATTCTATACTATTAACAACACTAGAGGCCCAGTGCACAAAAATTTGTACACTTGGGGGCGGGGTGAGAGGTGTCCCTCAGACTGGCCTGTGCCTTCTCAGTCCAGGACCCCTTGGGAAATGTCTACCTGCCAGCTTAGGCCCCCTCCCTGGGGGATCGGGCCTAAGCTGGCAGTCAGACATCCCTCTGGCAGCCTGGGAATCGCAGTTGGACATCCTTAGTGGTGCCAAGGCTGGAGACGGAGAGGCCACCAATGTTGCTGCACTTGCATCCATCAGCCTGTCAGTCCGGCTTGTGACTGAGTAGAGATCCCCTGTGGGAGCACACTGACCACCAGGGGGCAGCTCCTGCATTGAGCATCTGCCCCCTGGTGGTCAGTGCTTGTCATAGCCACCTGTTGTTCGCATTCATTCTGCCTTTGGGGTCAATTTGCATATTACCCTTTTATTATATAGAATTTGTGAGTTCTTTGGTTAAAACTAGAATTCAGAGTTTTGTTAGAGAAATAAATAGGGTTCCTACATGTTTGTTTTCTCTGTAATAGAAAACTACAGAGACATAATTTCTATGGCCTGACTTCAACCTAGCCAGAAAGTAGGACTAGAAGATATCCAAGTTTCTTTCAATTCTAGTAAAATATCTCATCAGGAAAAAAATCCCATTTTTCCCTTCTTGTCAGAAATCAGACATAAAATTGCTATCAAATGATAGCATTTTGGTTATTTTCAAGTACCTAGTAACATCTACTTTTTGTTTTCTTTTAAATATTCTGTTTTGTTTAATCCGTGCATGACTTATTTTTCACTGTCTTTTATCCCTGTTAACCACCTTAAGTCATTGAAAACAGGCAAGATATAAAACAATATAATTCTAATATGAATTAAAAGTTGTTGGGCAGAATGATAAATTTGCCTTCTTCACATTTGATTCTTGCTTTTATGTGGTGTATAGCAAAAGCCTCAAAGGTTTACAATTACTTGTAAGACAGCTGAGATGTTTAATGAACCAGTAACACATTAAAAAGAAGAAAAATATTCAATTTCTGTTTTTCCAGATGAACTCATTATTTCCATGGTTACTTTTTTTGTGCTATAAGGGAAACTGTTGCTGTAATATTTGTTTCCTAGATATAAAACTAAGATGGATAGACTTGACCCCAAAAGACCAAGTAATGCAGTCTAGTGAAAAGAAGCATCTGAAATTTAGATGCAAGACACTCTAACAGAATGAATAGAAATTCACACTTTACATAGATTATACACATGTATGTACATATTTACGTGTAAAAAGGTAGGGAAGTGGGAGTGGGAGAGAGTAGAGAAAAAAGGAATCTTGATAAAGGTCAAGGTAATTCATTCCAGTAGTCCATATGTAAAATCTATGAACTGCAATTTCTTTCAGGCATTAAATTCATTTGCCAATGATTTTTCATTATTCTTTCATTTTAAGGTAACAAGATCTTTCTTTAAAACACAAATACAAATAAAATGTTTTCCTTGACTGAGATTTGCTCATTTTGGCTAAAATTTTATAATAGAAATATTTTTGTGTACATTTTCATTCATTAAAAACAAACTTAAAAATAAATATACAAAAATGTATTGGTTCCTTTACAATTCTATAAATTCTGTAGCTACTTCTCAGTTTTAAACAACCTGAGGAAATTAGCTTATTTCCCTTATCAGACATGATATGTTTATTCAGTAATTTCTTTCTGTTCAATCTGCGTTACTTGAGAATTTTATTTCCTTCAGGGCTAAACAGACCCCTGTTTATAGGAGCATCTATTGATTCGTACCCTTTTCTCTTTAACCTACATTTTACCTTTCGATGGTTCAGATGCTCTGAGTAAGAGACAGAGAATATGGGCAAGAAATGGTGGCTAACAGAGAACAGAATCATTTTTAGAAGTAGTCAGTCTGGGATGGGGAAAGTTCCCGAGGTTCCCAATCTTCTCCCTCCAAATACTGTATTTTCTGAAGTATAAGACGACTGGGAGTATAAGACAACCCCCAACTTTTGAGAAGATTTTCCTGGGTTAAAAAGTCCGGACGGAGACTATTGCGGCACAAAAAGGAGCCAACCGGAGACACTTGCGGTCTCCGTCTGGCTCCACTGAAATGAATGGAATGCAGCCGTTTTTGAGATGCTCCCACCATATGCGGCGACTGTATAAGACTGCGGGAGGCCAGGTGTAAGCTGACAATGTCCTTGCATCTGAAGGGACTGATAAGATTCAGTCCCCTACCCACACAGTTTTCCCAGGCTTGTTTGGATGGCGAATTATCAGTAGAATGAGAGCATTCTTTCAAGGCTTTCCCAAGAAGTCTGTAACTATTTACCGAGATATGCTGTACCAAGGATTCTCTCCCTTAGATGTTTAGAAAAACAAAGAATACATTTCTGTTAACGAGCCTCCTATTCAGTGTTTGTGTATAAAAGGCATTACGCAGTTAATAAAGTTGCTGCAGTCGATCAACGGCTTGCAGACCTCCTGTCCCCAGCTTTTTCTTGTCTTTCTTTTCTCAATTCCCACCTCCCTACCTCAGCCACCCTGGTTCACCTGTCAGGCTGGCCCTGACATAAGACGATCTCTGACTTTTGAGAATATTTTCCTGGGTTAAAAAGTAGTCTTATACGCCAGAAAATACAGTACTTTCCAAGGACTTGCCAATGTTTAAAAGCCGACAGTTAGAGCTTAATGTATTCTAGAAGTAGTGCTCTATTCCTTTGGTTTGAACCAAACGAGAGCACTCAATGGGCTTAATTTTTTTTTGTGAGGGCACTTAATTTTTTTGAAGCAAAATACTATCATCTATATTTAAAAATGTTAAATGAATAATATCCAAAGGGAAAAACAGTTGACTTACCTAGGATGGTTACTTCAAAATGTCCAAGACTTCGGGCACTCTTAAAATCACTAAGTTTTGGGGGCCTTTCTTTTGGTGCTATGTATTTTGCAGGCTGACAATTATACTGCTGAATAAGAAAATTTTTGTGTTCGAAAATAAATTTCCGTGGAATACTTTCAGGATAAACAAATCTGTAATGTAGGTGATCTCTTAAGCCAAACTTTTTCTCTCTCCACAGTTGGCTTTCCCATCTATGAGTTAGAGTTTTTCTGGCTTTCCATTTAATACCAGTGCTTGCACTTTCTCCACCTGTTAAAGACACAATAAGATAAATACAATTAAAAAAAAAGATAAACACAATTGACTTACAAATTAACCAAATCAAGCCATTTTCTACAAAAAAAGCACAGATTAAAGAGGAATAGTTTAGTTAACTTTAAAAATCTAACAACCACCTACAAAATGTAGATTGAATATCTAAAAGATAATTCTTATTAAAGGGAGGAAAGAACAAAATTCACTTTCAAAATAAACTTTTACTCTAAAGTATTAAAAAGTAATATTGTTTTCTCTGCTAATGGCTTTATGGAGATTTAAAAAATATACTCTTTATACTTTTTCTGTATTTTCTAAATGCTCATAAATAAACATATATTCCTTTTATATTCAGTGACAAGTTCAAAGTAAAACAAATTTGTGAGAATAATAACCTTCAAAGATGGGACCACCACTCACTATTGGTGGAATTTAAGATTAAAACAATATTTTGTTCATCTTTGCTAAAAGTAGCTTGAACAAATACAAGAGAGTCTTTTCCTTGGATACAACTCTCCTTTAAAAAGACCATTTTATGTGATACCTCTTTCAGATATAAATGACATATGGAAAACAAAGAGGGAACTAAATTGAGATGAAAGATTGCTTCAATTCTGGATTGTTCTCTAACATCAAGTTAATTTATCATTTATGTACAGTTTATTAACACAGTTTCTAAGGCAGACTATACTATCTCCCCCACACATTATGACATTCATCCATTCAGCAAATAATTATTAAGCACCTATTATGTACTAAACACTGTGCTAAGAAATTTTGTGAAATATGATTTTAATTGAATAATATACCCTGGAAACTGAAGATATATGATAGAATCAGAAAAAATAGATTTTGGAACAAGACCTTCATGTTGTCATTTCTGTTAGCTGAGGAAAGCTGACAGCAACTCTGTTTCAAAGTTTACCATGGTTGCTGAATTGCTTCCATGTGGGCTGTTTATGCTTTGCTGTTCATTATTACCTTAGCATTAAAAAAACACACAACAACCTTGAGGAGGCAGAAAGGAGCATCAACAGTAAGGTTTCAGTTTGATTAATATACTACTTCTGCTTTACTAACTTTATTCCATATTCTTAGACTACTTTTTGGGGTTATCTTTTTAAAAAATATTTTTATTGATTTGATTGATTGAGAGAGAGAGAGAGAGAGAGAGAGAGAGAGAGAGAGAGAGAGAAACATCAATGATGACAGTGAATCATTGATAGGCTGCCTCCTGCCAGCCCCTGACTGGGGATTGAGCCTGCAACCAGGGCATGTGCCCTTGACTGGAATTGAACCTGGGACCCTTCATTCGGCAGATCAATATATCCACTGAGCCAAATCAGCTACATTTTGGTTTCTTAAACCTCACAAAAGACTTACTAAAATTTTGAATGGAGATTAAAAATGATGGCGGTATAGGCAGATGTATCCAGTGCCTTGTCCGGGAACAGATAGGGGGAACAGCTGAAACGAGTAGCATCCAGCCCGAATTGGTAGTGGAGATCGAGCTGGGTGACAGCCTGCAGCCGGGTAAGGCAGAAGTCTCCTGAGAGAGGTAAATTCAAGGCTTTGGGAAAGATATTCTGCCAGACCTTAGCCCTGAGGATCAGAAAGTCTCCACACCGCACTGGTGCCAGCACAGGCACCCAGTCGCGTCTTCTGAGAACGGCGCAGTGGAAAGAGGGTCTGTGGAACTTATGGTTGGCAGGGGCTTCTAGATCCTGTTTCACAATCAGGAAAGGGCTGGGGTGTGCGGGTAGGATAGAAGTGTGCCCCCCTCGAAGTGGATTCTACATCTGGGTCCACAGTCAATAAAGACTGAAGCGTGCCGTCAAGAGAGGCACACGCATGGCCGCAGCCTCTCCCACCTCTGTAGCTGGCGCCTTTCTGCACTGAGCCCTGTGCATAAGGCCTTGTGGATACAGATAATTACTTGTGGCTGGAGTGTGGGAGAAGGTGCTGAGTTGTGGAATCTGGAGAGAGAGAGGGGTCCAGGAGTGGTGGCAGTTAGTTTGGTGCTGACTCATGCCGGAGCCTGGGACCTGGGCAGCCATTGTGCCCTGAAGAGACAAGCCCTCCCTCCAGTATCCAGGCAACTAATACAGCCACACCCAGATTCCACCCTGAACTGTAAAAAGGATTAAAAAAACAACAACCTAAAAAGTCTCTGAGAATCCAAAGGGACTGGCCTAAAGAAAGACTTTTGGTCCCAGCAATCAGATCCTGAGAAACACAACAATACAGAAGAGTGGGATCTTAAGCCAGCCAAAGGGACATTTTACTTCTTCTTCATTATTATTATTATTATTATTATTATTGTTACCTTTCCTTTTTTTCTTTTTTCTTTGTTTTCCTGCTTGTGTTTGTTGCTTTATTTTCTAATTCTCTTTATTTTTCCATCACTCTATTTTATTTTATTATTTTTTTGCTAATTTTATACCATTTTTGAAGTCAATTTTTTTGTAACTTTATTATTTTTCTTTTCTTTCATTCTCTTTCCTCTTATCCAACCATTCCCTTTCTACTTCCTCTATACTGAACTGAGATCCTCCCCATATTCCTCCAATTCTTAACTTTATCTTCTATATATAAGCTCAGCATCTACAGATTCTGCTCCCATCCTATCTGCTGGGAGAGGTCACTTACAGTGGGGCTATTATTGTCATGAGTATATTTGTGCTTTGGTCCCTTTGTGTGGTATCTTGTCGAGGTAAATTTTATCCAGTCAGGCCTGGTGCTAGAGAATGAATCTCACAACCAGACACCTATAGAGGAAACTCCATCCACGAACGGGTCAATAATACCCCAGACCCAAGAAGAAGGTGGCAGTGAGGGAGAGAGCGTAAGTCAGTGAGGGACCAAAAGAGGAGTGAATGGTCATGTGGAATGTGCATGTGGGTATGTGAGTGAGGCACAGATAGATCCCACAGTGGCCTGGCTAAATGGGCTTCCTTAACTAGGCAGCCTCTGCTACCATTGTAGAGTCCCAGGAGGCCAGCCCATCCTCACAGGCCTACCATTTTTAAGGGGAGAGCTGCTGTAACTGGGAGCCAGATCTCACTCCTGCCAGGGACCTGCTACTTCAGCTGTGGTCCCACAGTCAACTAGTCTCCAGCCACCCTGGGCGCAGGCTCCTGTGAGTTCTGAAGTATGCTCTCCTCTGACTGGCCCAACGCCTTAGCCCAAGGCACTGCAACCACACAAGCAGCAGACACGTGAGCAGTCCACCCCTGTCTGAGGAGCAGCAGCTCCGTGACCAGCCTGCCCCAGGCCTAAGAGCAGAAGCCTCATGTGGCAGCCCCCTGTCCAAGGATCAGCAGCTGTGTTAGCGGCCCATTCCCCAGTCCGAGGAGCAGTATCCACGTGAGCAGCCTTGCCCCTGTCTGAGGAGCAGCCCACACTAATCCAAGGAGCATCAGCCAAAAGCAGTCTTCACCGGTCCGACAAGCAGCAGGCGGGTGAGCATCCTAACTCTATCCAAGGAGCAGCAGTCACAGGTGCAGCTCACTCCCACCTAAGGTGAACCAACCACACAAGCAGCCCATTCCCCATTTGAGAACCAACAACTGAGCGAGCAGCCCGCCCCTGTATGAGGAGCAGTCGGCCTGTAAGCAACCTGTCCCTGGCCAAACAGCTACAGCCTCATGAGCAACCTGCTCCATCTAAGAAAAGCAGCAGTGTGCGGCCAGCCTAGATCCAAGGAGCAGCAGCCACGTGATCAGCCCACCTCTGTCCGAGGAATAGCAGCTGTGTGAGCAGCTTCCATTACCAGCCAGAGACACCACTCCTGCTAACAGCACCCTCCAAAGGAGCCGCTGCCAACTGAGGAGCAGCCACTTTGAGGAGCAACTGTAGCCCGAGGAACCAATGCCACCCAAGGAGCAGCCCCTGCATGACTCGACATCTAGATCAGTCGGTGAGACCAAAAATGGGCAAAGAAACCTGCAAAGAAAAGAAAAGGAGGAATCGCCAGAAAAGCAACTAAGTGAAACACATGTATGCAATATGTCAGAAAAAGAATTCAGAATAAGGGTCCTAGAGTGCATAAACCGGATGGAGGAAAAAAATCAACAACTCATGTAAGAATCAAGAAGAAATGGATGAAAAAAATCAATATTTTATGTAAGAATCAAGAAGAAATGAAAGGTGATATAGCTTCCATAAAGAACACCATGGAAAGTTTCAACAATAGACTAGAAGAAGCAGAGGACCGAATTAATGAATTAGAAGACAGGGAAGCAAAACACACCCAAACTGAACTGCAATTAGAGAAAAAAATCAAAAGACAGGAGGAGAGACTAAGGGAGCTATGGGACAACATGAAATGAAGCAACATGCGAATAATAGGGGTACCAGAACAACAGGAAGGCGAACAAGGATTAGAAAATTTATTTGAAGCAATAATCTCAGAAAACTTCCCTG
>PVJC01033153.1:0-19527 GCA_004026665.1 Murina feae | reverse complement strand
CTTGCATTAAAAAAAAGAAGAAGAAGAAGGTTGCTTTCTCTCAAAGAGTGAGAAAGGTTTTCACTCAAAATGGTTCTGTGATTACTGAATTTTTAATAAATTCAATTTATTAATTTAATTTAATAAATTAAAAAATAAAATACTATTTGCCCAATAGCAGACCCATGAACACATCAGTATGTGTGGTTGCCAAAACTCATACATATGTATATATCTATACACAGCCAATCAGAGCGGCTGTATGCAAATTAACCCAGCCAAAACCCTGGAAACTGGGACTGGATTCAGCCATGGGGACTTTTGACCTCTCCGTATTGCTTTTCACATGTATCTTATTGGGTAGATATAGATGCAAAAGAAGAGTTAATAGTTTCCCATGGGACCCAGGTCATGTGGGAGAGTTGGGATCAGGTCCTTCACAGCATCGGGGGATTCCAAACCATCTATTCATCATTGCGATGTGTAATTCTCCTTTTGCAAAATGAGGAAAAATTGAGTTTACTTTCTGTGGTCTGAAGCCCTCCCACTTTGTTCTGGGACCCCATAAGCAGGGAACTTACAGCCCGAAAGTGTCTGTGGCACTCTTTGGACACCCAAGGAGAGAAGGTCTGCCTAAAAAGTGATGTTAAAATTTCAATTACAAAACCATTTTGCAAGTAAATTCTGAGTCTATGTCCCCAGGCAACTTTAGAAGAGGTCACAATGTTGCTTTAGGTGTTGGGTTTGGATGAGGGATATAATTTGAGGTTCCTTTTGCTTTTTCAAGAAAAATAAGGTCAGCTCTTGGTTTTCTAACCACAATCAATTTCATATTAAATTCCTTCTGAACTTTCACCTTCCAACAGAGAAGTGCTCTGAAATGGTTTCAATCATTTTGTGATGAAAAATGTTGCAAATTTTAGAAATTAATTTTTCTATAAGTTTAACATTGTTATTATTTTAGTACATCACAAACTAGTGGATAGTTTCCAATAGATATAATAATATTTTACTGAATTATACATATTATTAATAGTATATAATCTAATAAAAAAGTAATATGCAAATTAAACATTACTCTGAGACACCTAAGCCATGCCCACCAGCCATTCAGAGCGCTGTATGCAAATTAACCCAGCCAAGATGAAGGCCAGCAGCCATGGAGCTAGAGCAAACAGGAGGCTTCTGTTGCACCAGTGATGGAGTTGAAACTGCCTGCCTAGGCTTGCTGGGCCTCTGCTCAAGGCAATAATGTTTCAATTATAGAAGCCATGGAGCTGAAGCAAACGGGAGGCTTCGTTGACTGACTAGACCTCTGCTCAAGGCAACAAAATTTCAATTATAGAAGATAAATAAACCCCAGAAACCTGCTTCCAGCCAGCCTCACTGGGACCTTGGGTCAATGGGAGCTGTGGCCAGCCTGCAAACAGCCATCAGCTCCTCACCCAGGCTGGACAGGCACCCCAGTAGGAATTTGAACCCTGAAGGGACTGTGGGCAGCCTGAAAACAGCCCTCACTCGCTCACCCAGGTTGCCCAGGTACCCCAGTAGGGACCTGAACCCTCAAGGGACTGTGGGCAGCCTGAAAACAGCCCTCAGCCCCTCACCCAGGCTGGCCACACCCCAATGGAGTGAGGGTCTACACTGGGGGGCTTGGCCAGCCTGCAAACAGCCATCAGCCCCTCACCCAGGCTGGCCAGGCACGCCAGCAGGTGGACATCCTCCGAGGGGTCCCAGACTGTGAGAGGGCACAGGCCGGGCTGAGGGACCCCCCCCCGCCCCCAAGTGCACAAATTTTTGTGCACCAGGCCTCTAGTATATATATATATAAAATTTACCCCTAGGTACTTGCTCTAGTAAGAGTCTTGAGGTGGGAGAGGAACACCTAATCTGGGTAGGCACAGTGAGTTTGAACAGCTAAGAGGAAATTAAAGATATGTGCAGGCAAGCCACTGTGGCTAAATGGCTGAGTGTAGACCTGTGAACCAGGAGGTCACAATTTGATTCCTGGTCAGGGCACATGCCCTGGTTGTAGGCTTGGTCCCCAGTGTGGGGTGTGCAGGAGGCATCCAATCAATTATTCTGTCTCATCATTGATGTTTCTATGTCTCTCTTATTCTCTCTTCCTTTCTGAAATCAATAATTTTTTTTTAAAGAAAGACATAGGAACTCATTAAATAGTGAAAGATGCCTTTGCTGTCACTATCTACCAGACACTCCTATTGCTTCAAACCCTTAGGGAGAAACAATAGGGTGTTTTAAGTGGACTTACTTTAATCCTGTGCTCCCAGCAGGGTCTCAATTTCTGCCATTATCATGGTGACACTGGTCTGGAGAGCTGGTAATGCTCACTATAGCCCGTCTGCCTCCAGAAACACCAATTTAAGATTGCCTTTTGTCTCCCCGGGTGTTTGTCAACATCATGAAGTACAATACCTGAAATGTATATGGTGCTTTGAATTCTACATATCACTTTATTTCTTATATATTAACCCATTTAATAATTTGTGACAACAATCCTGAGAGGTAGCTATAGCAAAGATTATTATTCCAATATTTACAAATGAAGATACAGGAGATTGAAAATGTGAAAATACATACACAAGATCATATGTAGACATAAAAGTTAGGCTGATTGATTCTGATGTTATACCTAATATTACTGTTAATGATTTTATCAGTTGTTTTTTTCCAGATATTGCTTTAAAATCAAAATATTGTAGAAGTATACATAGGAACATACCAAACATGTTAATCTATAAATTCTTTTGAACATCCATATTCTAACAAGTATGCAGAGGAAAAGATACCTCTGAAGAACAGCCAGATGCTTGGCTGGAAGAAAGAATAGAAGACAAACAAGAAAGTGGTGGAGACTGATGTTTTATGCAACGGTCATCATATTCACATAATAGTTTATGAATCTACTCTTCATACCCAGAAATTACGGCCTCACCATAAATATAAAAGGAAAAATAGCTCTAACTGGTTTGGCTCAGTGGCTAGAGTATCGGCCTGTGGACTGAAAGGTCCCAGGTTGGATTCCAGTCAAAGGCATGTACCTTGGTTGTGGGCACATCCCCAGTGGGAGGTGTGCAGGAGGCAGCTGATAGATGTTTCTCATCGATGTTTCTAACTCTCTATCCCTCTCCCATCCTCTCTATAAAAAATCAATAAAATATATTTTAAAAGGAAAAATAATCTTTTATAGTGACAAGTATATATATTTCCATATATATTGCTTTCTTTCACTACTTTTCAATGGTTGCTTGTTAGAAATATGACTAAAAGGCCATTTTCTTTAAAAATTTCTTTTACCTTGTATATTTAAAGTGAAAATTGAACAGAACTATTTTTATATTATTATAAAGAATAATTTGTATATATTTTTCATAAAATTTCATAAATTTCTGTTTTTATTTTTTCCCTCAATTTTTTTCCTTCCTTCTTCCTTCCCTCCCTCCCATTCTTTTCTTTCTGTTTTCTTTCTCTCCCTAGCTACATATTCATTCAACTATCGACCTGTTTACTTACCACTTATATACACTACATATATAAGTGAATGACTTTTAGTACCTATGCTTGAAAGCCTATGCTTGCATTGCTTAAGTTAAATATGCTTGGGTTTGAGGAGGAAAAAAGTCAATTTTCTTTTTGGCATTGTTTTCAGTTACTAGAATTAATTCCTAAAACAAAGTTAATTTCCCATGCTTAATTTTAAAAATTAATTATTACAGGTATAGCAAATATTATTTCTAGCTTTACAAAAGGAAGGGAATGCATGTCTATTTAGAACTATGTATTCAAACTTTTTATAACTTTGACAAAGATAATCCTTTCAGACTGAAATTTCCATGCTTCATCTCAATTTAGATCATTACCATAAATGAAGACATTTGGAGTTCAGCTGTTTTTATGTTACCAGTGCACAAACATGGGAATAGCAACATTGGAGAAGTTTTCATTGTTTTTAGCTTTCTCAACTGCTCTGTTTGTTGTTGTTAATTTTATTTTATTATTCCTTAATTAATTTTATTTTAATATTCCTTTACTTTAATTTTATTTTAATATTCCTTTACTTTAAAAAAATATTTTCCCCATCACCATTTATTCCTCTTATATATCCCCTTCTACTTCCACCCGTCACTTCTTCCCCACTGGTAACCATCACACTGCTGTCTCTGTCCACGGGTTCTCTCTCCTCTCCTCTCTCCTCTCCTCTCTCCTCTCCTCTCTCCTCTCCTCTCCTCTCCTCTCCTCTCCTCTCCTCTCCTCTCTCTTCTTTTCTCCTCTTCTCTCTCTCTTGTTGTTTTTGCTCAGTCAGCTGCTCTGTTTTAACATAGGTTTGAACACTGGTTAGTGGATATGCCCCTGTAAGTCGTAATACTCTGTGTGGCTTTTCAGATACCAACATTGTTGTACTGACTTGAGCTAAATTCAGTATAGGCTGGTGACTGCTAACAAGTTCTGCAGTTTCAACTTTGAGACACAGTTATACCCTGATATGGTAATAAATACATAATATCAAGCTTGTCTTCTGGAAAAAAAAGTTATTTTCCTAAAAATTTTTTCTTTAAAGAGATAGAAAAAATAAAAATTTGGTCTCACACAATTAGACTTTTTAAATTATAGTTTACTGATTTTATTCGATTTGTTTACTCTGTTAATACAGTATTATATAAATTAAATAAAAAACTATGTTATGAGTTTTATTGAGATTTGATAATAAACTTCAGCTAGCATAATAAATTGATTAGTTTAGATATGCATTTTAATCACCTTAGAACTGATTCTGCCACAGTAAATTTGTCAAAAGTGTGACTGACATTAGTTGTTTGGGTGATCTCCTAACTGAGCACAATTAAAGCTTCTATAAGGAAGAAGCCAACTTGAAAAATCAAGAAAGCAATAAACCCTGCTGATGTTTATCTCTTTCTGCGTGTCCTCATCCTCTATTCTGCACAATTTATGTCTAGACAATTTGGGATATAAAAATACATTCCAACCCTAATGTGTTATGAGCCTGTGAGCATGTTCATGGTTGTTTTTTTTTTTATTTTTTTTTATTTCTTGTATGTTATACATCAAACAGGTTCCCAGAGCAATATTAATGAGGAAGAAGGTATTAAAAGTGGCTCTAAAAAATAAAAGGCAAAACACTTAATATAAAACAATGTTTTTTTCCAGGCAGTTAGAAATATTCAATTTTTGAAATGAACAAGTTCTGAATTTGAAGAAATACTAACTCAAATAACTGACAACTTTTTAAGACTATTACAAATTTACATTGAGGTAATTTTACATTTAATTTTCCAGAGATAGATATAGACAACTTTGTTTTATTACAATGCTATTAGAGATTCAACTCTTATTCTATGGCTTCAGAAATTATTAATTTAATTAAAAAGTAATGTGAATGGTTCATGGAATTATTACTCATCTGAAGTGAATCTTTACTTTTTATGTATTTTCATATCTCTAAAATGAGATTTTTTTCAGAACCTTAAAGAAGTAAAATATTGTAGAAGCAACACAATATTAAAAATATATAGAAGTTCCTCTTTTAGTTGAATTTGAGTAAAACCTTTGTTTAAGTAGTAAAACCATCCCAAGGCCTGTAAAAAGGCCAAATGTACACCCTTTGGATTATGGTTTCCATAAAGACTAATTACTTTTCCTATTAAGAAGAAATATATATCAAATTTCTATAGCCTTCTGTCTCTATCAATGATAGCATGCCAGGTGTTCACAGTTTATCACTGTCATGACTTCACAAAGATTTATGTGAAATTATGCATAGGGAAGAATTGTCTAAGCAGATTTGAATTTTAAATGCTAACTTCTGACTCTCATATGTGTACACTGACATATGTGTGTATGTGTGTGAGTGTATGTATGTGTGTGTGTGTGTGTGTGTGTGTGTGTGGTTGGGTGGGTGTGGGGTGTGCTCCACTATCACATCAAGAAATATGTTGGTGACTTTTCTAAGGCCAGTAGAAAATTATAAGTATAGACAATGATTTGGTTTCATGATATAGCAAGTATATATTTACAATTATTTGTTATATTTGTGATACATTCTGGTTTAATATCTATAGGAAGGTTGCAGGATTTAAGGATTTGGTAAATACATTAACTATGTTTGTGTATCTTGATATTTTCTATATTTTTTAATCTTTAACAAATTCAATCATGATACTTTACAAATGTTTTCTGTTTAAAGCATTAGCTCAGTGATTTTGAACTAGTGTGTCCCAATATTTTTTTTAACACGCAATACCTGACTCTTTTCCCTTAAATAGTCAAATAATAAAAAAGTAACAACAGCCAACACAACAATAGTCATCCAATGTGAATGACTCAAAATCATACCTATTTTTTTGTCAGATCAGCAAAAATTATATTTTTGGTGTGCTATATAATTTTAGTAATTAGTTTATGTGTGCCATGAGATCTAAAAGATTGAAAATTGCTGTATTAGCTGAATATATATCTGTGTGCATGCATGTTTGTAATAAATATAGCTAAATCAAGCTTTCAAAGTCCTGGTCCTAAAAAATTACTCAAAGGAAATGATTCAGAATTCATGACTGAAACAGAGGAACAGCTCTTTTACTAGTGATGGAAGTTTGAGGGTATTTTGTAATAGCGATCCTTGAAAAACATCATTGGAAGACCTTACTCAATAAGATTTGGTGCCAGAGGTCTCTGTGGTTCAGGTTTGGGTTGGAATAGAATCTCCACAGATGAGGAAACGTAAAATAAAAGTAATCCTTCACAGATTTTCACTCTGTAGTCAGTCATTTCTAAATCTGAATGTGATGCCCTTTCCCTCATTATTTCTTATTACTTCTCTGTTTATTCTATATCTGTCAACCTTGCTTTAATAATAATACCTTTACAAATTCTGAAGCAACCAAAGAATAAATGAGCACTGATTGTTTTCTTAATATATAAGTGCCAAGATCCCCTACTCCTGAGCAGGTAACACATGTAAAATCAGAATAAACCATTAGTCAGAAGTTAATTCATTATATACATATTAAACATTAAAAGTCTGGCCAAAATGATAGAAATATAAAGGGAAAACCGTAATTCTTTTTTCACCTAGCATGTTACAATATGTGTGTGCAACTATGTTTTCTAATGTGATAAAATTGTGATACATATTCTATCATGAAAGCCATAACTCCAAAATTTTCTAAGATAGTACATATACATACACTCTATATTAATTACACATCATTATATTCATATCTTCTAAACCTCATATCCTATTTTTATTTTAGAATAGTTTTATTACATATCACTAATGAAAATATGAAAAAAGTAATTTGAGAAGAGACTTTAAATCATGCTGGGCAGCTGCCTGGACCTGGGAAAGCTCCTTGAAGGAATTAAAGTTCCCTGTTCAAAAGTCATTTTATTTCAATAGAAATAATTTTTCAGATTTACCTCAGATAATTTAAAACTCCAGCTACTCTCACATGGTTTGACTGTTGGTGATGATTTTTAACAAACTGGCTGGTGCCACTCAAGTTTTGTTTAGCTCAACACAGTGCTATAAATATTTATCTATATATATAAAAGCCTAAGTAACCAAATGACCAAGCAACCAAATGACTGGTCGACCGGTCGCTACGATGCACACTGACCACCAGGGGGCAGACACTCAATGCAGGAGCTGCCCCCTGGTGGTCAGTGTGCTCCCACAGCAGGAGCGCTGCTCAGCTGACTAATGGGTGCCAGATGCCGGGCTCATGGCTGGCAAGTGCAGCTGTGGCAGCGCAATCCTTTCCCACCTCCATGGCAGGCGCAGCAGAGCCGGGATGAGCGAGAGCAGCACAGCACCTGGCCTGGGCTTGGGTTCCTCCCTGGCTGCCTGCTGCTTTGGGCACTACTACATCCCTTGGGGTCCCAGATTGGGAGAGGCCACAGGCCAGGCTGAGGGACCCCACCAGGGCACAAATCCATGCACTGGGCCTCTAGTATTTATATAATATAAAAAAGTTAGACTATATTATTTAAAAAGCTGCAGGTCCAGCTTCTTTTAAGACTCAGAGCATGTGGGAACACCAAACTATCATTTGCATTTAGCAAGAGTTGGCTGAGTGAAGCCCACGTTTTCATTGGCCCACCTAGTCCATTCAGGAGCTTTTACCCCGCTTTAGAAATATAGAAAGAAGTGGTTGCCTCCACTGAGCTACATGAAAAGTAATATTATTTTATAAAAAGAGGAAAATGTTTCCCAGAAAAAAATAAAAATGTATGAATAGTCTTACCTACTCAAATTGGCAAAGGATAGAGTTATCCTACTTACTTGTAATTTCTAAATAGTTAAGTTTCCCAAAATAACTTGACCCTAAGTAGCTTAATGAAGGTGTGCAGGGTTTCTTTGTAAACACTAAATAATCTGGTTAGGGGATATATATATATATATATATATATATATATATATATATATATATGCAATGTCTATTACAATCAAGTAACTTCGGTGTATTCATCAGAGAGTTTATCATATGACTGGCCTAAGTTTATATTCCCATGGTGGAAGTAGGCAACAAACCCAATTATTTTCAGCTACCACATTGTTTTCTAGATGTAAAGTGCAAAATAAATCTGAATGAGGCAGAAGCTTTTTAAACTAGAAAGAATTCATTTTATCTTAATCCTCATGGTGTTGCGGCCATGTGTCTAATCTATTGATTTACCTATTCTTGATCGTTTTACACTTCTATTAACTATGAACACTTACTTTTTATTTTAAACTCCATCTTCCCAAACATCAAAAGGGTTTTTGTTGTTTGTGCATCTTCCTAACAAAACTATCTTCTACCAGTTATACCTTGGAAGATCTCCCTTGTTCTTCCTGCACCAGCTGGCCATGCATTGTATGTGTGTGTGTGTGTGTTTTATGATTTTAGAAAAAGATTTTTAGAAGAGAGAGAGAGAGAGAGAGAGAGAGAGAGAGAGAGAGAGAGAGAGAGAGAAAGAGAGAGAGAGAGAGAGAAACATTGACCGGCTGCCTCTTGCAAGCCCCCTACTGGGGATCAAGAACTGCAAGCAGGGCATGTACCCTGACTAGGAATTTGAACCTGCAGTATTTAGATGACCGGGATGATGCACAACTAACTGATCCATACCAGCCAGCTGGTCAAGTTTTAATTCCAATAAACAGTAAGCCATTTATGCCAGCACTCAAGAATCTGCCTAAACAGTTTTCCAGTATTTCTGTGTATTTATTTTCAAGAGATTGGCTCTATTTTTACAAAGTATTTTTTCACTATATGATAGCATTCTTAAAATTTCCAAAAAATATATCGTATTTCCAGGTTGAAACATGTTAATTACAAAGACATGTGTGATTTATGAAGACACTGCTCATTAATTCAAGGAAGCTCAAAACCATAAGCCACATACTTGATATTTTTCTACTAGGAAAAAATAGTCTGAATTAATTTAGATTTAGACTCACACAACAAATATTTGCTTTAAAGTCATTTTACCTTTTATTTCTTTAGTAAATTCATATTTAAATTTAAATGTTTCAGCAAATAAAATATCTAGGTGATAACCTAAGTGAATATTTCTTAATATATGGTACTTGCAAAATGTATCTGAAAATATTAATTTTTGTTTCACAAATAAAGAGTTTTTGTTCAAAAAGTAAACATCACTGCCAACTAAATACTAACTGATGCAGCAGAAATTGTCATTTTATCAATACTTTAATTCAAATGAAAAGAAATAAAATTTTTATTACATGTATATATGTTAATTTGAATTTTTTTTCTATCCCCTTAACATATTGTTAAGTGAACTGGACTCATTTTCATATTTCTAATATGAATTAAATGTATTCATTTAGCATAAAGAGCCAGGGGAGCCAATAAAGAGGGGATATTTGATTAAAGTGAATTGCAAGACCACCTTCCCAGTGCTTTGTATTACAGTCCGAATCTCAAAATGTGTCCCATAATTGAGTGTTCTTATATAGTGGAATTAGCTCCTCACTTTCTGAAGTTACAGCAGTGTATCACTAGTGTATTAAGCCACAGAAAGAGTACATTTGGGTATTGAAACATGATACATAGAGTATAAGGTGATATATTAAATATATTTTTGGAAAAAAAAGAAAGTATATAGTCTCGGTTTTCTTATTAGGATTAAGGAGAAATACAACGAATGCATATTTTCTACCATTATTACATTTTGCAGTTTTTATTTCCTCCATCATTCTATGGTCCCAGATAGGTATCTAAACACGAGGAAGGCAGACTGTTTTCACAGCTGCTCTTACAAAGCTGTACCTATGCACTCTGGACCACACAGGGGGAACACAATGGCTCCATTGTTAAAGCAATAACAAGAGATGCTTTCCTATAATTTAGGTTCGCTCAAATTTATTTAATTGCCCTGCTCCAAGATCAATGCTGTATGTATATGCCTATCAGTATAGGAACATATCAGTAAGGAGATTTATTTTGGAAAACTGTTTTGGAATAACATGGAAAAGAGGAACGTTGTAAAATAAAGTCCCATGATCTTAAAAGTTAACAGGTAATTGATCGTGTCCATTGTGTCCCAGAACATGTCCATTACATCTCAAACACACACTCCAGGGTAAAAAAGAACTAATGCAAGTAGAAGCAACAGTGTCATCATGTAAGATTATATTCTACTTGCCAAAGTAATTTCTCAATATGTTGCAGTGAATTACACCATTTCATTGTTTATTATTCAACTCAGATCACACACACACACACACACACACACACACACACACACACACACCCATAACCAAAATCTGTCATGTGCCAAGAGAACAAAGTAATGAAGCATGTTCCACTCTTCTTTCAAGTTAAGCACATGAAGGTGAGGATTTTACATTTCGTTGTTTCCTTCCAAAAGGCTACTCTTAAATGTCATTTAAGAAAGAAGAGATAGATTGGTTCATACCCATGAAATTCCAAAACAAAAAATTAATACTCTAATTTCTATGTTAGTATTTTTTTAATATTCTCAGCAGTTTACAGGTTTATTTAATCCCTCTAGAAGTGAGGCCAAACCACTGAAACCCTCAGCTCACCAATTAATGCCAGACTGTTTCCAACAATTCCCCAGGAAACTCTAATAGACATGTGCTGTCAGACTCAGCTGGTTTTTTATTAAGTGGTACACTGACACTCCTAGGCTAGTCAACTACAACAATCTAAAGTTTCCTCAAAAATCAGCTTCCTTATATGAATCTATCCCTCAACCTACAGTGGGTTTTACTTAGATACTTTTAAGTTGCCTGATGACTATGTTTATTTTTAATAAAAGTGACTGACACTTGCTGCAATTTTTACCCTTCTTTCAAGCATTTTGAATGTACTAACACATTTAATTTGGAAAACTATGAAATATAAAGCCAATCAGAGAAAGACAAGTATCACATGATCTCACTCATATGTGGAATCTAATGATCAAAAATAAACTGATGAACAAAATAGATCCAGAGACACAGAAACATGGAACATAGAAGGTGAGGGTGGGTGGGTGAGAGGGAAGAGATCAGCCAAAGAACTTGTATGCATATGTGCCTAACCCATGGGCACAGACAATAGGGTGGTGAAGGCCTAGGGTGGGTTATGGGGCAGGCTAGAAGGTGACAATGGGGGAAAAAGGGGACACAAATAATACTTTCAACAATGAAGGTTTCTTAAAAATATGTACAATTTAAAGACGAGAAAACCGATTTAAAGAGAACTTGGGTTCTTTCCAAAAGTCACATCCCAAGTCAAGGGGCAGAGTAAGCATTGGAACCTAAGCCAACTGGCCTCTGAGCCCGTCCTCATAAACACAATGGAGATCTGCCTCTCTGCTTACTGTCTCCCCACTCTTCCTTTTAAAACCCAACAGGAGATTATGCTAACTGTGGTCTGCAAGGAAGCTGTTTGATCCATCTATATTTATCCTGAACATCAAAAGAATTCTGAATGTGCATAAAATTTTGTTTTAAAAAAGTGAAATGTTCTGCTTATGTCTGAAAACAAATATAAAAGATTAGGCTAACCAAAGGCTAAGAGCATTATGCTTCTAGTCTAAATACCTGAATTTAGAGGGCTTGCACAAAAACATTATGGGTGAAGCAAAAATAAATAATAGAAGTGAAATAAGAAAAAAATTATAGGTAAAATATAAGCATTGCCTTAAAACTGATTTATATGACACTACACCTCAAAACTATGGGGTGATACTACTTAGAATGACACATATAGTGAGCCTGGTGTCATAGTTTTTAACCTCATTCACAAAAATACTGTCAGTTGAGCCTCATAGTCCAATAAGCTGGGAGAAGACAGATCAGCCTTCTTACAAATGTAAAAAAATAAATGTGAAGATTATGGTCCAATAGCTGCTTTGTAATATATTTTATTTTAAATCTCTCAGCACTAGTTATTCTTAGGTAAAATACTTTTTGGAAATATAATCTCATGAGCTTTAAGAAAATGTATAAAATACTAAACACAAGTTGGGAAAAATAAATAGCACACCTACGACCACAAACTAATTCATTTCATTTGAAGCCTCAAAAATCGTGTGTTTTTTTTATACTTTGCCTAAAGTCAACTTTTATCAATATTTAATTGTGACTTTATCTCTAGCACCTTCTCCTACTCTTTCATCTTTCTCTAATGTAGAGTCACTCCAACAAAAACCAATTTTATTGCTGGACATCTATCTTTAGGGTTCTAAACATGAGATTATTTGTTGGTTTGAATAAAAACATCTGCATGTTTGAATTTTTCTGTTTTCACTTGGATGTTTAGTGTCATATAAACATAGCTATATTCCAAAGATATGATAATATTTTTTATTTTAAATATTTGAATTTGTTTTTACCAATTTTTAAGTGGTCTTTTTTAAATACATTTTTTTCTCTTTGACTAAATTCAAGGGAGGTTTATATTCCCACTAAAACAAAGCAGATTTTAATTGCAAAGGCTGTTTTTCATTTATTTTGGGTGTTTCAAGAGTTCCTTGTGAGTGTCCTGTAAGTAAAAGTCTACAGAGTTAGAACTTCCTTAATGAGTTGAGTATTTTTTATTGAGATAAAATTTACCTATAGTGAAAAGCAGAGATAGGTATTAAATATGCATTGTTATGAATTTTGACCTATCTATCTATCCCCAAGTAATCAATCCACTGTTTAATATATAACACATATTACATTTCTTTTCCCCACTGTCAATCTCCATCATGGATTGGCAAAACCAATTCTGATTTCTACTATTATATATTCCTAACTGTAAGTTCTAAGTTCAAGAACTTAATATAGTTGATACTTCTCAAATTAGTGTTTGTGCACTGTATGAAGAGTAGAGAATTATTTTTCCCCATTTATTTTTCCAGTTTCTTAAGAACCATATATATATTTTTTTAAATCCAACAACTTTTCTTTCTCCACTGAACTGAGTTGGTACTTAGGCTGAAAACTGATCACGTCAAGTGCACACTCATGAACTCTATTTTATTAATCTATTTGTTCACTTGTGCCAAAAGTACAGTCTCTTCATTACTGTAGCTTTATAGTAACTTTTGAAATCTGGTATAAAATTTCTTCAAAATTATATTTCTATTTTATGATTACTTTGACTATTGTAAGGACAATATGCATTGGCACTTCACTTTCAAATATGCTTGAAAATTTCTATTGGATATTTTATTGTGATGACTTTGAATCTCTACATCAATATGGAGAGAATTAAATTAATTACAATATGGATTTTTCAAGTCCATATACTTGGCATTAACTTAAGTCATCTTTAGTTTTTTTTACCAATTTTTATTAACAGTATAGAGATTTTATACATATTTCCTAAATTTTACCTAAATATGTTATGTTCTGATTTATTTTAAAACTAGGGGCCTGGTTCACAAAAATTTGTGCACTTGGGGATGGGGAGTCCCTCAGCCCGGCCTGTTCCCTCTCACAGTTTGGGACCCCTTGGGGGATGTCCACCTGCTAGTGTGCCTGGCCAGCCTGGGTGAGGGGCTGATGGCTGTTTGCAGGCTGGCCAAGCCCCCCAGTGGAGACCCTCACCCCAGGGGGGTGTGGCCAACCTGAGTGAGGGGCTGTGGGCTGTTTTCAGGCTGGCCACAGCTCCCATTGACCCAACATCCCAGGAGGCTGGCTGGAATCAGGTTTCTGGGGTTTATTTATCTTTTATAATTGAAACTTTGTTGCCTTGAGCAGAGGCCTAGTCAGGCAACGAAGCCTCCTGTTTGCTTCAGCTCTGTGGCTTCTATAATTGAAATGTTGTTTCCTTGAGCAGAAGCCTGGCTGGCCTAGGCAGGCAGTTTCAACTTCATCGCTGGTGCAATGGAAGCCTCCTGTTTGCTCTAGCTCTGTGGCTGCCGGCTACCATCTTGGCTGGGTTAATTTGCATACAGCCGCTCTGATTGGGTGGTTGTTGTGGCTTGGCTGGTGGGTGTGGCTTAGGTGTCTTGGAGCGATGCTTAATTTTCATATTACTCTTTTATTAGATAGTATTTTTAAAATTATATTTTTATTTGTTCTTTTCTATAATCCTATCTAATAAAGAGGGAATATGTTAATTGACCCTCACACCATACAAAAGATGGTGTCCACATCCAATAAGGAGGGAACATGCTAATTGATTGCCCCACCCTCAAAGATGGTGGCACCCACAGCCAATAATGAGGGTATATGCTAATTGACTGCCACGCCCTCAAAAATGGCGGTGCCCACAGCCACAAGATGGTGGTGCCTAGGCCCCTCAGCCCCACCAGGGTGTCTGCCTCCAGAGTTCTCCATCCCCTTCAGCCCCCCAGCTGCTCAGGGCCGTCCTGAGAAATGCATAGGCAGGCCTTCGATGGCAGCTGCCCAACTGCCCAGGGCTGCCCGAGGCTTAGGTAACCTGGGCCAGCCAAGGCTTGTGCTGTTGGCAGTGGCAGCAGCAGAGGTGTGATGAGAGCATCACTTTTCCTTGATCGCCGGGTAGCCTTCCATCCCTGAGGGCTCCTGGGCTGTGAGGGGGCAGGCCAGGCTGAGGGACCCCAGTGCATGAATTTTCATGCAGTGGGCCTCTAGTATATAAATAAAATTGATTTTTGTTGATTTACCATTTACCTGTGAGTTTGCAAATTTATTTATTTCTCATAGTATTTTGGGAGCACAGGGAGGAGGTGACATATTCCCTAAGATTTTCTTAAGTAATAAAGAAGTGTTCTATGTTTAAAGGAAGTGCTATTTTTTCTCCTCAGTCTTTTTGTCCTTATTTTACTCCTTGTTTTATTGACCTATATACAACACTGTGTTCATTTAATAGGATGTCATGAATGGAAGCACTCATAATCTCAGAGGAAGCACTTATAATCTCACCATTATCCCATTCCCATAATGTATCTGTGGATGTTTCCTGAATGTCCTTTGTTACACTGAGGACATCACCTCTACTATTAATCTGCTGAGAGTGTTTATCCAGAGTGTGTGTTGAATGCTGTCAAATGTCTTTGTCTGCATCTAGTGAGTTTTTTTTCACATTTAAACATTTACATTAATTTTTTAAAATGAAAAACTAACCCTGCATTCATGAAATGGATCTAAATTTGTTACAATAAAAATCCTAAAATATTAAGAATTTGTATTTCTATATTTAACAGGGATATTAATTTGTCATTTTTATGACATCATGTAAGTTTATGTGTATGATTTTATCTCTCAATTATAAGAGCATATATGAGATTATGTATGTATGTATGTATATAGGTATGTACATTTTTGCTCTATTTGCCAGATTGTCAGTTTTAATAAGTTTATTAGTCTCACTATAAGGTTAGAATAGAACAATTTGTTACCTTAAAATATAGGTTGGTCTTTGATCATCGCAGAGTCTGTGATACATACACAAGCCAGCTTTAAGACTGACTCGTGACTTTCCAGAACGGAGTGGAGAAGAAAATGGTTGAACACTAGCCAAAGAAGGGAGTTCATGTTATATTTGAATCTTAATAACAATGGAGAAGAAGGTGTGAATGCAACAGCCTGTGAGTCTCAAATACCTCTAAATCAACCCCACCTTTTACTGTCAGGGGAGAAACAGCTATTTTGCCTGCAGGTCCCAGTAAGTGCATCAGTAATTGCCGGAATCAGGATGTGTCTTTTGCTATGTGAGAAAGAGGCTATAACCTCCCTGGGTCTTTTTAGGTGGAAAGTACATTTGAGGGTATGAAAATCTGGTCTCAAAGATTAAGAATTTAGGTTTCATATTCAATGGTGCCAGGCTGAAAAGATTTTGGAATCTCCAGGCAAAATGTGACTCATCAAACTATTATCAATATACTAGAGGCCCGATGCATGAAATTTGTTCAAGAGTAGGTTTGTGCAACTGCGGCAGCCGCCTCAATCCCGCAGCTGCAGTCCCGGCTTCATCCAGAAGGTCGTCTGGAAGGACGTCCAGATGGCCTTTCAGTTGATTAGCATATTATGGGTTTATTATTATAGATATAGTTAAATCCTGTCATTCATTCACATTTCAATGTTACTTAAATGCAAACAACTATATCACCATTAAGTTGTGCCTGCCAGTTTTACTATATCTGCAGTGTGTAGATTTTACTCTAGTAAACACTCCAGTGAATAAAAGAAGTTTCATACCAAGGCAAATTTGTAGTTGCTGTCATTTGCTTGTTTAGCCAAGGCCCCAGATGAAGAATTGAGACTGTCCCAGACTGGACATCCTAAGGCATATGGGTTTTCTGTTACTTTCATCTGAATGAGTCTTGACAAATCTCTCTGTGAATGTAAATCTGCTCCAGTAAAAATTAGTCTACTCTGAGTGAGCAGGCAACATTACCCCTGTGTACCCATCCAGCTGGGAGCAGTCACCACTGAGGCTGGGTGTGAGGCACCTCGATGAATACTAACTGAATGAAACTTTTTGCAGCATTATTTTGTCATGACCCTCTAATTTGCCTGTGCTGTGAAACTTTTACTGTAAAAAGTGAAACACATCTTTCCTCTTAGACACTATTCAGTAGGTAATTTGTGTAACTTTTTTTACTTATCTTTTTGTAATACTTACAGAAAGAGCAAGTCATTTTTTTTCCTACCTCCTACACCCCCTACACAAGTATTTTTTCCTGACCTTCATTTGAACTAGAAAAATAACAAGAATTTCATAAATATTCTCAAAGCATATGATCTCATTAATTTTTGTGAGTGTTTCATTCTGACCTTAAGCTGTCATTATTGCACCTGTTAGAATATTTTGCACACATATTATAGATTTGACATTTTGAAGATAGCTGCTGTCAATAAAAATTATAGATGTTTATTTTAAGTACTGTGGCTAGAAATCATCCAACAGATCCAGGAGGAAGCTAGATCTGATGAAGGCAAATATATCCAAAAAAATATTATTTTTCTGTATGGTTTCAAGGGCCTCAAAAATCCCTAAGTGCATTTTTAGCATTATTACTTAATGAGTTAAAATTAACCTATGCAAAACATTTGTAATGGCATGAGTTAATTTCAAAATAATATAGTTAAAGAATATTTTCATAAATTTCTCTATTGTAGATAATAATTCATTGAATATTGTCAACTTTATATTCTCATTCCTTTTAATATTTTGTTTTACTAAAAAGGTAATGTACATTCCTATTTTTAAAATAAATAGTGAAAAGAATATAATTCTCTCAACAAAAAGCTAATCTTCAAAAAACATTGCTACTTAAACTCACACAAACACACATTTTTTTTTTTTAACCACAAATCCCTTAGGAAGCAGATGGATTAAAAAATTAGAGGACTTACTTATTTCAAATTAAACTTAAAGAATACTATTTAATCAAGTCTTATATTAATGTTTTAAGAATTAAGGAGATTCCAGATCTGTTATTTTGGGTTGGTAACAGGTTTAAATAGAATTGTCCCAACTTAAAGATAAATAATAAGAGGAGAAACTAATAAAAGCCAAGAAAAAATCATCCAGCAAGAAAATTAGAAAGAAACATAATTAGTAAATGATATATTTTAGAATTGTATAAAGTAATATTTATTTCAGAGAATAAATTAAAATTTAATTGACTACTTATTTTGGGGGTCAAATAAATTAATGAGACAAAAAATAAGATTAAATGAAGTGGTCAGAGAAAAGTAAATTAACTAAAGTGAAAAAATGCAATCATATAATCAATCTATCATAAGGATATGTGATCAGTAATAGAATTCAGACTTAAGAAATAACACAAATTATATCGGAATAGAGAAAAAAGAAAGGTGAAAAGCCCAGGAGTAATAGGTGTGATGGTTAGTTTTATGTGTCAACTTGGTTAGGCTATAATACCCAGTTATTTGGTTAAACATTCTTCTAGGTGTTTCTGTGAAGGACTTTTGCTGATGAGCTTATCATCTAAAATCATTTGTCTTTAAGTAAAGGAGATTGTCATCCCTCATAATGTGGTGAGCCTCTTCCAATCAGTTGAAGACCTTCAGAACAAACTGAAGATTCCCTGGAGAAAATTCTGCCTTAAGACAGACCCTTTCAACATGCCAGTCTACACTGTGGATTTGTGACGTGCTGACGCCCATATCCGTAAGCCAATTCCTTCTAATAAATCACCATCCTTGATAGGTAGATAGGGAGGAAGAGAGGTAGGTAGGGAGATGATAGATAGGTAGATAGATAGATAAACAGAAAAATGGAGACAAACATCCTACTGATTCTGTTTTTCTTAAGAACCTTGACTAATATAATAGGTACAAAAGATTGGCAATCAAGAGCCAGAATATTGATTGGCATATCTGAAAAAATACATATTTAGAGATTCAATAAATACAATTATTTCCTACCAGTAAGTTGAAGGGATATATGTGTTTTTGGACTACCATATCTTATATTGGGTCAGGAAAAATTAATAACTTAAGAGAGTTATTGCCTTTTATTCACCATGTAGTTATTCATTAATAAGTTTAAAGAGAGAATGCTGTATGTTGGCAGATTAATTGTGTCATCTATAAAGAGCAGAAGATAAGAATATTCACAACTCTCTACAACATGAGATGCCAGGGAAAATGAGCCAATATGTATAGAGCTTTGATGGGAAGAAATGATATAAAACAAAGATTTGGGAACCATTTGACTTGTTTTCACTAAAGAGAACAGAAATATATTATCATGTAGGAAATAAAAAGAAAGTACATTACTCACGTATGTTTTTTAAACTATGAAATCAGAGAGAAATCAACACTTCAATGTCTGAGCCAATTACTGTCTTTCTAAGATGTAAAGCACCTAGAAACAAATTGTTTCTACTAAAAAAATAACTCTGAGAAGATCTAGATTACGGATAAATCCAAGAAAATATAGAGATAAAGATTAATAAATTTTATCATTTAAAATGTTACTTTAAACATTTTAAAAAATCCAAGAAAGCCTAAAGTAATGAATTGGTAAAATTTAAAAAAACGCTATGTATGTAGAAAAAATGACAAATAAAACTAGAGGCCTGGTGCATGAGATTCATGCACTC